>LPNX010975384.1:990234-1031550 GCA_001517045.1 Pseudotsuga menziesii | reverse complement strand
AAAAGGGCTGGCTCTGTGAAGACTCATCTAGTATGAAAAAGGACTAGCTCTGAGTAGATGGTACATCCAGCATGAAAAAGGGCTGGCTCTGTAGAACTTCCGGTGACGAGATAGTATACACATGATGATGACCAGTGGAGATCCAGATCGAGTGATGATCCAGATCCAGTTATGATGACTCCGAGATATCCAGATCGAGTGATGATCCAGATCCAGCAGTAGTGATCTAGATCGAGTGATGATCCAGATCCAGTCCAGTGATGTTGATCCAGATCGAGTGATGATATAGATCCAGTGATGCCATTTTATGATGATCCAGATCGAGAGATGATCCAGACCTAGATGACTTGAAGACGAAGATGACTTGAAGATGAAGATGACTCAAAGATGAAGATGTTCCAGTTGATGCAGAGAAGAAGACCAGTGTTGAAAAATGGTGTCGAAAGAATACCTTCCTAGTTAAGAGGGAGTGTTGATGTATATGTAACTTCGGAATGTATTCTTCTATGTATCTTATGTATTGTAACCCGATGTTTATTCCAGGATGTTTCTATTATGTATTTGAGTCATGTGGTCATGCCCCGATGTTCCGATCGGGAGGATTAATAATGTAAACAAGTCATATCAAGTCATTAGGTAAGTCCCCACAGTTTAGGGGCACTTGAGTTATTATACACTAATTAAGGTGTAGGCTCGAGTAATAATTATTAGGTCGAGCCTACGTGTGAAATGGTAATTCAAGTGAACAGACTAATATAAATAGAGAGGGTGAGTCTCTCTATTTGTCACTTGTGAATTACATCACTTGCTCTCTCAAGTGTGTTGCACCTTTGGAGAAGGAAATACTTTGGCTTGACAGAAGACAGAAGGCTGCTATTGTGTTGGGAGGTCATCTTATTGTTTTGGGATCACATCTTGTGGTGATACTATCTTAGAGGAAGTTGAGGGGTTTTCTCCATTTATGGTTTCCCCTCCTAAAATCTTTGTGTCTCTTGTCTCTTGTGATGTGCTTATGTGATTGTTGTGCTTGTTATTCTCTCAGTGAAAAGATCTTAACATAATGCTAGCTTAAATGTTGAAAAACTAACAGGAAGACCAAGAAACCACTTGACTACAAAAGTTCAAAAAGAAACCAATGCAAGCTTCAAATCCTAAGAAAAATCAATCAAAAGAGACAAATAACAAGTCTAGAGAGAATAATCAACTAAGACTAACAGGAATAGATCTAACAAAGACACCTAAGCCAACCCAAAGAGGAATTTTTTTCCTTTTTTGCAAAATTTTGCAGACCGACGAGTTTCACCGTGGAACAAAGTGCATCTACAAAGGCCGATGTGAATCTAATTTAGTCCCAGGTGCAGGTGCATCAAATATGCTCTGTAACTTATCCATATACTGTGTCGATGACAAAAGACGCTCTGTGATTGAAGGCAGACTACGTCGATTCTAACAAAAAGGAGTTTTTAAATAGACAAAAAACAAACAGGCCCCACCCTTTGAGGATCAGAGATAGGATTTGGATTCTAGGACAGATCTGAACGATCCAGAGACTCTGAAAAATAAAAAGTGTGAACAAACAAGAGAAGACAAACAAGATCTGAGGAGCCCCAATGTAAATCAAGGGATATATAGTTTCTCCCCAATGGAGTCGCAAATTTTGTTATAGGAGTTTTCAGTCAATGCGAACAAAGACTAAAGTCCCTAGTCTGAATGACTCAAATCTAGAAAAAAGGAGACAAATTGTAAAAACCTTCACCTAAGTCAATTAAGTAGTAACAATCGATGAGCATAGAGAGAAACTTGCCTCTTATACAATAGGTGTCCTTATGATTCCATAGCAATCACGATTTAGCTTTGCATACAAATGGACCTGCTATAGATCAAGACAAGGCAACAAAAAATAAAATGAAAATAATATAATTGACTTATGAAAGTGACCAAGGAAGCTCACAATACATGATCATGAACATCGGATGTATGGGAAGAAAAATAAAATTGTATTAAGAATGACATAGAAAAAGTAAAACCATTTTGGCCTTGGTGTTGTAACCTTTTCCCAATGGGCTCTTCTTACTACAACAAGTCACCTTCACCTTTAGTACAAAGCACCTCAATAATCTCATGGTCTAGAGAAATTCCTCCAGCATTTACCTACTTTTGGTCTCCTCCTCTTCACCCATACCCAAGTGATACATTTATAGGACAATGGAGATAAGGGAGGGGTGAGAATATTAGGGAAGGTGGGTAGGATGATATCCTAATAGGTCAGGAATTTGAATTATATCCATATAGGAAAAGGATATCCCAATGGATTTCACCTTGGAACCTTCTCAAAGACCTAATTTCTTGCTTGTACCGACATCAACACGCTTTGGGAAAAGGGAAAGGAGTGCCTAACTAGGTCGACATGGGATTCTCTAAAGGTAGGATGTGTCGATTGTGCAATCTTCCTGTATATCAAAAGGAGACTAGGGGGAAACTATGCAGGTTTCCATGACAGCAGAACGTGTCGAAGTTACAAAATGAGGTAACTTGAAAGGAAAAAGAGAAAGGATCCATTAACCATGAGAGTGTTTTCATGGATCAGGAAAAATATTATAACAAGGTTGTTGATGATGATGAAATTCCAATGTAACAACACTTTCAATTCAAATTGTAATATAATAAATAACAATGAAAATCAAATTTAACATCCATACAACTATGTAGTTCAAACATATATAAATTAATATGAATTATGAATAATTAGCATTAATTTAATAATATCAAATAAGCATTAAACCTATTTATAATAACTTCAAGTAAAAATATAACTAATGTTAATATTATAATAATAACATTATTATTATTATAAAAATAGCATTATTTTTTTAAATGTAATACTCAAATTAATTAACAATGAAATGTGATACTCAAATTAATTAATAACGAACTAAAACATCAAAGAAAAAAAACTCAAGTATATTACATTGTGTTTAATACTTAAAGATTGGAAAATGTATTATTCACTTTTATATTCCCTTGTTGTATTGCTCAAGTTAACAAGCATTATTCATTAATGAATTATTCACTAATTCTATTCCCTTGTTGTATTGCTCAAGTTAACAAGCATTGCAATCATTAATTTTGTTGTGGAGTAAAAATAAAATTTATAGGAAAACATCTTACAATTTTGATGATATATTTTTTTTTAATTTTAATTTCATTTCAAATATTTTTTTGGTCATGCCATTTTTATAATAAAATAAATTAATAATATAATATGAAAAAAAGGGAAAATTATATGTGGTTGTATAAAGTATTCAACCATGGATCATGGATTCACTTTTATCCAGTTTTCCACCTGGCATATAAGAGATGAACTAATTTCTTCTTAATATATCAAAGTTTTCCATCTAACATGGAAGAGATGAACTAATTTCACCTCGACATGCAACTAAAAAGGAGGAAGCATTCATGGATTCACTTTTATAAAGTTTTCCACTTGGCATATAAGAGATGAACTAATTTATCCTTAATATATCAAGTTTTCCATCTGACATGGAAGAGATGAACTAATTTCACCTCAACATGCAACTTGAAAAGAATCGTCTAAAAAGGAGGAAGCATTCATATTATTTTTTAATTGATAAATGTTTCATATAGAATCTTATTTTTAAAACCTTTTATCAATTTTACAACAATTGAGGATTTGTTATATTTCACATAAACATAAGATTATAAGTGCATGGAATTTAATCATTCATGGTAGGATCCAATAAATAAGGTTGTGGTGTCCAATGAAATAGATGATGGTTGCATATGTTTTAGATATACACATTACATTACCTTATCAAGTGTTGGGAAAATCTATGTTTGCTTCAACAATGAAATTCCTAACTTTGTTTCATGTTTGAATTAATAATGAAGTTGTTATAAAGTTGTTATAGGTTTGAATCATTAATCATTAACTTATTTTATAGTAAACTAAAATTGGCCAACAATGCCACCTACCATATGAGTAAAGACTTATCAAAGACATATTCCCTTTAGTTGAGTAGAATATATTCCTCGGTTAGAGAGTATAAAATTCTAGATGTAATAATGTCTAAAAATATTTCTATCATTTTCTAGTATCCCCACAATGCAATTCAGACAAAAGATTGATTTTCCTCCTTTCATGTTGGCCCTAAGATTCATTTTAGATTTCCATGAATATCATTTCTCCTTAATACCTTGTGGGTACTCATTGTCTCCTTGTTAAGGTGTGTTACATCCCACACCTTCATTGGTGATCAAGTTGCATTACTACCTCCTATGTTTGCACTAGCTCTATGCTAGTGTATTGACTCACTCATATTAGCCTCATGTTAACAAACGTCTTGTATTCCTTCACTAATGCCTCACTAGAATTATCACCTCCACACTCCCATCAAATACTTTCCAACATCTCTACCTGATGCCTTCACTCACAGTGCACTTAGAATTGTCTCCAATTATCTATTCCCTTCCCTAATTTACCCTAACATATCTACCTCCCACATCTTCCCTCTTGTTCTTCCCCTTTCCTTTGCTCACTTGTTGTCCTTTTCGAATATTTTTTTTCTATCCATTTCCACTTGGGGAAAGCCACTAAACTTTGGTTTGTAAGTAAATAGATTTTTAGGTATTTAGGTCACCTCTCATGCCTTTGGAGTTATCAATGAAGTGTAAGTATCAACCTCTTATTTCCCCTCTCATTTTTGTTTTGTGGTATCTCATTCATGATCTAACTATTATATTCATTTCATTCTAGTTAGACTTGTTGCATTTGTTATCTTACTTTTTTATTAATTAAGCTCACTCATATTTCATTTCATCATCTAAGTTGTAATTTTTATGTAAATGGTAGTTGGATTTAACTACACCTAGTTTCATAGTTTTGTTTTGTTTTGTTTTTTTTGCAATAATTAGACTCGGTTGTATCCTATATGGCATTATTTACTTTTTATACATTTTGTTGATTCATATTCTTTCAGTTTTTCCATTTTCTTACACATAATTGATATCATGATCCATGCACGTGTTCAACTAAAACAAGGTATTTTCACAAAGGTCAAATACCTCAAGCAACCACACACACAAACATATCACATATTAACACATCAATGTTTTTTGTGGTTAAAACCCTTAGAGAGAGAAACAATCCATAGCCTCATCCAACTAGCTACACGATGCAATACATTAATGTCACGTAAAAAGATTTACATATGAGTTTTTCAAAATTGATCATAAAGCAAATGAATCTTCATGCTCTTGAAATAGAGATCATAAACCAATCAAGTATTAAGAAATGGATAAAAAACATTAAGATAGAGGTGAGATGAACTGCTATATCACTTTATGTGTGGAGCATATTGTGACCATCAGATTACATAAGTACAAATCCATACTAAAGAAACACACTTTACCTAAAGACACAATAAAACAAGTATATCTTAACTAGCTCCTAACTATCTAAGTAGCATAACATCCCCTCTTAAGAAAAATTGGGATAGGATTGAAGGGTTTACAAAGATGACACAATAGGAGAAGAAAGGAGGAATTCGAGCATATCCCCCCTAATCACAAATTCCTGGAAACCTATCATAGATTGAAGTTTTAAAAATTTTATTTCCATGAGAGACATTGTGAAAATGTATGTAATTGATCGTTTATAAGTCAAAAGAGCACTTCAAGGAAACAAACCTGAATAATATTTCTAATAAACTCCATACATAGTTCATTGTGTTTGTTGCGTCGATTTTGAATTGGATCTTTAGAGATGTTGATGGAACTCTGATTGTCACACCAGAGGGTAGTAGTATGTTGCTGCTAGAATCCTAACTATGAAAATATCCGTTCAATCCATAGTGATGTTTTACTTTAATTATGGCTCGATACTATGCTTCTACTAAAGAAAGAGAAAGTTCTTGTTGTTTCTTACAAGCATAATATACAAGTTTAGAACCAAGAGTGAAAACATAACTTTGTAGTACGCTTCCAATTATCACAATTTTCGGTCCAATAAGAATGAGGGAATCTAATAAAAAAAGGGATCCCCTTGAACTTTAATGTATCCCAAATTGAACGGTACCTTGAATATACTAAAGAATATTTTTTACTAATTTTCAATGACTTTCATTGAGCATTTACATATGTCAAGAAACATGACCAACAAAAAAGGAAATACTAGGATGGGTATGGGTCAAGTACAAAAGATTTCCAACTAATTGACGATACAATGTGGCATCTACTTTAGGTGTAGTGTAGGTGGAAATAAGTTTAACTCCAGTATGGAACAAAGAAGGAGTTGCTTTACAATCTTCCATGAGAAAGAGATGAATAAGGTCACAAGCATACTTAGGCTAAAAAATTCTTATTTGGTTTGCATTACTTGGAGGCCAATAAAATAATGCAAATCTCCTAAGTAAGTCATTTCAAATCTCTTCTTAAGGATGGATTTCACATGTGTTAAAATTGTAGGGTCGTTACCAGTAAGAATAAGGTCATCAACATAAACTACAAGGATTATGAGATGGTTTATTATTTTCTTCTTATAGAAATTGGGGTTGGAATGACATTTAGAGAAACTTATGTCAAGGAGAAATCTATCCATTTTGGCATACCAGTGCCAAGGAGCATGCTTGAGAACATAGAGATATTTATTAAGGAGACAAACAAGTTTGGAGTCATTTTGAATATAGCTAGGAGGTTGTTCCATGAAATTTTTTCTTGAAACTCCCCATGCAAGAACATATTTGACATCCATTTGATGGACCTCACATTAATGGAAGTGGAAAGGGTGAGAACAAGGTGGGTGTATTTTATTTTGTTGATAGGGGCAAAGGTTTCAATGTAGTCAATTCTTTCAACTTGGGAAAATCCTTTTGCAACTAATCTGTCAGAATCCTTTCAATACTTCTATCTTATGCATACTTAGTTCTATACATCCATTTACACTTGACAAGTTTTATTCCTTTCAAAAGAGGTACAAGATACAAAGTATCGTTAACCACTAAGGAATGATATTATTCATTCATAGCTATGTCCTAATACAAATGGCCATAAATTTTTGCAAATATTTTTGGACCATGAGTCTTTGAAACTTTATCTAAAAGAGAAGAGACTTGTTGGAAAAGTAATCGTGATTGGTGATGATGTTATAGCATGATTTCCCACACCTTATGCATCCTGACTTGATGTCCTACCCTTGTCCCTCTACAGACTCGCTATACCTTCCTTGCTCAGTATATCCCTGATGCTTCAGTGAAACCCTTAAAAACTCATTTTTATCGATACACGCAAGTGAACAGTTATGCAACTTGTGTGTGCGCGACCTACTCCAGTATGACTCACGTGTATCGGGTTTTGTGCTTAAAAATAAAAATATTTCGTATTTTCCATGCCAAGTCACAATGGTTACGATCCATGACCTTCCATATGCTAGAAAATGTTTTGATTCAACCCTCCATTTCCCATTTGAGGGCTATATATTGAGCCATTGTGAAGCATTGGAAGAGGAGAAACTTCGAGAGTAAGGAAACTATAGAAAAAAATTTCCCCATTTCCATTATTTTGAGTCTGCATCACTTTATACTTGATATTGTGAAATCCTTTTTGTTCATTTCCCAATCTCTTCTTATCTTGTGAAGGAGGAACCCAATTACTCCTTGTGCTTGTGAGCTTGCCTGGTAGGGAGGATTGAAGTGGTGGAGGCCCAGGTGGAGGAACTAAGTTTATCGGTTATGGCAAGTTGTCGATAGATGTTGTCACTATGTATCTATGTTATTTACATTAATAGAAATATTCTCTTCTCATCCAAATTCATGTGCAAATGTTTATTTCAATTTCAATGGGTGTATTTGCTTTATACATGTTAAATGGATTATGCTAAATTAGTTGCTAATAGTTCATATATCTTTTATATGCTTGGACACATTAGTTTTTGAGGACAAGTTGTAGGTGACAAGCATTTGATAGTAAACTCAATGGTGGTCTTCTTTGAACATTCAGTTAAGGTATCGACTCTATCCTATAGTTGTTAGCATTTTTCATTTATCTAGCCTATTTGAGAATTGAATTGACTTCTGGTGTCATCCCGTCTATTGTGGTCTATCCCAAGCCATAGGAATATTTTCTCTATAACAATTTATATCTAGGATCATCAGTGAGATCAACAGTTGCTTCCCATGTTGTACGAATTCATTTAGGAAGTGGTGGTGCTAGTGTAAGTTCATTTTAAATGGACCCAATTGGAAGAAAGTGAGTAGGTAGAGGTGTATTTCCATTATCACTATTAGGAAAAATCCATAGTAGAAACACTAGTAGAGAACTTGAATATATAAATAGCACAATCATCGAAAATGGCACAAACCTCGAATTATGTTCTCGGGTCGAGAGTTTCTCATTAAATTTGACATCTCTTCTAATAATATTTTCATTTCATTTACGTTGAAGAAGTCTATAACCATTTAAGTTTTCATAATATCTAACAAAATGAGGTTGTCACTCTTAGGTTGTAATGATTTCCATATTTCATCTGGAACATGAGCCCATGCTTCAATATCAAACACACAAAAGTGGGTTACATCAGGCTTAATTTTTCTCTATATTTTTTTCAATGTTATATTTTTTAAGCCTTTGTTAGAGTGTTATTAACTATGTAATTAACACAAGTAATGGATTCCACCCAAAAATGAGAATTTAATCCCTTGGATTTGACCATACAATTTTCCATTTCTTTTAATATACAATTATTTCTCTCAACGTCACCATTTTGCTATGGTGTGTTTGAAACAATATGTTATGTTTGAACTTTATGTGTAGTCTAGTAATTTGTAAATATATTATTTACATATTCTCCTCCATTATCTATTCTTAACTTGTGTATTCAATGCCCATAGTGTTTTTCTATAAATGCCTTGTAAGCCAAACACATAAGAAAATCTATCTGCAAAGCGCCCTTTAACCCAGTAATGCAATATAAGAATTGCATCTTCCAAAGGGGTCGCACTCTCAATCAATGGGGCATTTTCTTCCTTTTTCCACACGAAGGAAACAAACATGTAACATTAGTTTATCAAAGTGAACTAAACCTTAACGCCAACATTGATGAAGAGAAATCCGCACTAAGAGAATGTTCTTCATAAATAACAATCAAACTTCCAAGCCTCCTAGCCATGGTAGTATTAAATTCACCCCAAAGCTTCCTCTCCATGATCATAAAGAGAATCAAGTCCAATTTCCCCAATGATGGGATTCGTTTTATTTCTTAAAAAGAAACCTTAACTACCATAACGATTTCTCTAAAAAAATTATTTTATTTTAATTATTAGTTGTAATTATGTTAGTTATAAATATTCTAACTTAATATCGTGAATATATCATTTTTATTATAAATCTAATATCTATTTTCCACATATGTTTATGTTTACCACATCATTAATTATGGTTTTTCCTAATAAATAAGAAAAACTAACTTTAATATAGTATTCCTCATAAAAAATATATTTTATGAGTCCATAGAGGATATTAATAATGAGCATTTTAATTTCTTCTATAAAATAAAAGCTCGCTCTAGAGAGAAAATAATTCATTTTTATTGGTTCGTCCATAGAAGATATTAATAATAAGCTTTTTAATTTCTTCTATAAAATAAAAGCTCGCTATAGAGAGTAAATAATTCCCTAAATTGAACTTACTTCAATACGTCAAATTCATGTAAGCTCAAAACGATATTATTCATGAGCTCTACGATATTTAACAATATATCTCTTTATCATAAGTCTTCATGATATTTAACCATATTAACTCGCTTTATGATAATCTGTTCATTTTTCATGTGAGTAAATTATCAAAATCTAGGAGTGTCGTGTCGCCTAAGCTGAGATGACTACAGTTAAAAATACGGAGTCCTTATTTAGACTCATACTAATCTAGGAGTGTCTTGTTGCCTAAGCCGAGATGACTACAGTTAAAAATATCGAGTCTTTATTTAGACTCATACTAATACTAGCTATCCTTAAGCTAAATAAGAACAAGTATAGTAGTTTACTATTCACTGGTAAGCTAATAGTAATTCATTCGTCATTCTACGTGAATGATATATTGTCTGGCCATAGTTATAAATTAACATTAAACATATTTAGGCTTTTAGTTTATTAAGTAAATATCAATGATTGACTTTGTTCTGATGACAACCCATTATCATTATTAGATTCTCACGGCTTCCTAGCCATTAATCTCTTTCTCTAGTGGATTCCATTTCCCATGTCACTTCATTGCATTGCACATTTAGTCTCCTAGTTCTATTTTCATTATTTTTTCATTTCAATTTACATCATGCATCACCATGTTTTAACCAATTCATGGTTTGAATAATGAAATCATAAGAAGGCTACAATGTTCATTGGCGGGGCCTTGGCCTTAAGCTCTTCACTAGGAACTAGTACACAATTGCACTTACATCTTTGTATTTCAATTACAACAAATAGGGGTTAAGAGGGATATTACATCCTCTCCACCTTAAAGTAACATCGTCCTTGGTGTTCTTATCCTATAAAACAATCATTTCAACTTCTAGTTGCTTTTACAAAATAACAATTCTTTGATAATTCCAGCTATCCTTGTTGGATTTCCAAGTCATCCATGCCTTTGACATTTCTTTTGGAGGTCTTCAAGGTTCTTTGTCTCTAGATACATGTACGTTATAGTAAACAATACCAGTTTTATCTAGAAACTCCACATAAAACATATACATATGTATGATTATTTAAAATCAAAGAGGAAAACAATTTTCCTTTTCACCACTTTGTTTCTACCTTCTCATCGCAACTCCTTATATATCAATTTTGTCTTACAAAACTTTATCATAACAATCCTCTTTGGGTGATCATTCTAAGACATTACAGCCTAACATTATATTTATTGCATTATATCAATATCATATATTATATGTATATTATAAGCATGAATCATAATCAAAGACAGAATACCCATACATCCTTTTCCATGGCACATGAATTTATCATAACAACATTCAAACCCATACCTCTTGTATGGTAGTGCTTATTCCAAAGTACTCTTACAATTTTTTTCACATAGGCATTCTCAACTTCATCTAGAAGTTCTACCACTTTTATAACACACATGAGGGTTACCTCTCGACGAGACCACCAATCCTCATACAAGCCTCGTCATGGTATACGTACTTCTCTTGAACCTATTATCACATATGAGGTTCACCTCATAGAAAAAATCATGGCTAATATTTTTGTCGTCATCAATGAGTACCTTTAAGGAGAAGTATAACTTTTACATTTGAATTTTAACTTTTACTACAGACTTGGTCAAAAGGTATTTTATCAGCTCTGTGAATTCTATAATAATAGGATCGATATACATTCCCTCCTTGACAAGTCATATTATTCCTTATGGCAAATTGAGCGCTCAATAGAATTCAACGTGAATTCAACTGAATCTTTCCATGATCTAAGAATGTGTCCCCCTCACCAAAACCTCTTAGTCTACAATTTTAGTTATGTTTGTCAAATTCATTTGTTAGTATTATTATCAACATACTTTTATTAGGTTCATGCGTTAGGCAGGGCGCCTTCCTCCCCATCCTTCTTCTGTCAATAGGTGAGAGAGTTTTATTATCTTAATTATATTAAGTTCATGCTTCTCAATGCAGGCCTCATAAGTAGAAGCTCCACCATGGTCTTATTAAAACTAGCGTAACCCAACCTGCAATCGCTTCGAACATTGTTTGTCACATTAATATATAACTGATACTTTTCAAAAGAAATAAATTATAATTTTCTAGTATTCCATCAATTCGTCCATCTTGCTATCACAAGCACTCTCGAGTTCACTTTCCCAACTACATCATTACTGTATGTGTCATTCTTGGAACATTAAATTTCATAATTATAGAATTCTAATTGACCCAACTAGTACTATGCACGACATGTGTCAATCATTTACATGTTTACTCCTTTTTCTAAAACATATCTTCAATATCAAACATCGCATATCTTATATTTATGTAATAATTGTCAACTCTACTAGTTTCTTACCACATGTGTGTAAATCATTTCAACAAAATTTCAATTTTCATGTGTTACTCATATCATCTTTTCTAAAATATATGCTAATCATAGACATGTCATCTATCTATCATCTATATAATGCATCTACACATATTTCCAAAACTTTTAGTAATGTTGTAGTTACTTTTTTCAATCAAGGAATCTCTAACAAACATTTAAGAGAATTTTCACATCTACCAATTTATTCTTTATTGTTTTCTTCTAAATAATATACTTAACATAAACAAATCATCCATATTACATTCCTAAATGAAATGCATTATTGATTACTTTAACATATGATCAAAAAAATTTAATAGCTTCTAGCTATCTTTTTCAATCATTGTAATATTAATGTACTAACAGTTACCTCATTCCACTAAAGGAGTCTTAGAATCACTCTCATTTATCTTCACTTCCTTTTTAACAAGGTTTCATGTAGTCATGTTCACATGCATACACTACTACTTGCAAGACATGAATATGTTCTTTCATCATTATCAAAGACATGAATATGTTCTTTCTTATTTCCATGCATTTAAGAAATCTCATAATCATATTCACACATACTCTTCATTTAAGATTTATAAGAAAAAACTTCTTTAAATGTTAACCGACCATATCGTATTGTAGAGTAATAATTTGTTGTAGGCATAAAATTATTTTAATCGTGTATCAGAGCATACTTCAACTTCTCATAATGCAAACTCTTGTGCTAAATAAATTAGATCTCATGCATTTAGTATAATTAACCATACATTACGCTATACCCAACCATGCATTCAGTCAAGTACATCAACAACATGCAAAATCTTAACACAATAAAATACATCAATATTCATCACACTTGGCATTATAATCACTCCTTATGCATAAACTCACTATGTAGCAACAAAACATAACATTGTGTACAATCTTTATGTAATGAATCAATTTAATATGCATAATCTTGATGCAATAAAATGTATTAATGTGCATTATCTCGGTCATATTAAACACATGCATTACCTTATAATTGCGTATATTGCCCATCATATTGGGCGTTATTTATTCATTGCTTTCTATTTAACATAATAGGTACATATCATACCATAATTTGTTATAAACTTAAATGCATGCTAAAATTATCATACATTCCCATTGGACATCTTTGACCTAGTGCAGTAGTGCATTCCAATCATTGATCAAGTGAATTTATACTTTTAACTTCTTTAACTTCTTTATATTTGAACTCGTACTTGTAATGCGGTGGTGAATATCGCTTCTTCCAACACATAAAAGTAAAAGAGTACAACCTTGTCAATTTTTCTATTTAAGCTTATCGAATTCAAATTAGTGACCAGCCTTTTGATGCGCAGGCATTACTCTTCCTCAACTCGTGGGCATAAAGTCAAGTTTTCGTATTCCCCTTTCTTCTCACCACCACATGAAAAGCACATACATCATTAATTAAACTTGCATTCTACTTTTAGCATCATGTGTTAATAATATGAGCGTTGTAAGTAAGCGAAACTTACTTAACCATGCGAGTTCTCGTAGCTTGCCAGAATGCGGGAAGGTCGTTTGATGAGAACATTTAATAGTTTTTTACACTTATTTGAGAAAAGTAAAAAATACTATAGGTAAATAATCATTTCATTATAAATAACATCTTACCAACTTCGTTATACACTCATGTATTTTTTAATACTTAAAACTCATGATCATATCTATGCAATTATGAATGTCTACATAACTTCTTAAACCAAATGTGAAAAAAATTACATCACTTTGTACTTGTTGTGTTGTCGCCAATACCTCTTCTTAGTCACTAACATAAACATATATTCAACTTAATATTATGTGTCAACTTGCAAGCATCTATATCCATAAGCACATAGGTGTGTGTTACATTACATTATGCATTCTATGATTAATATCGACATCTTACTAATGCCATGGGTACACTCATTTTCATTTCCTAGTGCTTCAGGATTTCATGATCATATCTAGGCAACGTCGATATGTCAATATGGTCAGCTAGGGAAAAAAGAAATAAGGATTTTAAGTTGTTCTATAAGTTTTCAAGCACTCCTTTTTAGGTAGTGCTTCATCCTACTACAGTTTCACGCATTAAAAAGAAAATATGATGTGGTAGAGGTCATAACAAAGACTTTTAGTGTTACAAGATTGGTAAAAAATAATTAAAAAGACCTCTGCTATAACCTCCATCAATGGTAGTGGATGTTTTAATGAAGGTTCTTATGGATACATTTTATAACTAAAACAAGTTCAATAGCCAAATGTTATAGCGGATATTTTTTGTTCGGTGCACTTAGTTCAAATTAGGCGCATTGATGCGTTACATAACACAACACATCAATGGTGTACAATGTAAAGTATTTGCACCGGTGCATTCAAACAGAACAAGCACTGTAAATAATAGAATTTCAACATCGCATCGGTGCTTGCGTATAGATTATACGTACCGGTGCTTGCATACATCACAAGCACACCATTGCAATATGTTACATCACATGCACCGTACAATTTTTAATGGAAGGATGTGTGCTGGAAACATAAACTAAAAAGGATAAGATGAAAGTTAGGTAACTAGTTCTTCTATCTTATCCCTCGTTTGCTAGCTAATAAACCATTGTTTTTTACTAGTCAGAGTCAACTTTTGGATAGCTTTCTTCTCTAGGTACCGTCATTTTTAAACTTTACTGGTGCAGTCATTTGATTTGAGCGCACAGGTGCATTCAATTGTCTAACACATCGGTGCTTATAAACTATCAAGATCATCTGGTGCATTTAAACAATGTGAATGCATAAGGGCGCTTGAACACATACAAGCATCAACTCGTATAATCTTTCATCATTATCGGAACGTATAAACCATTGACATGTACCGATGCGAAAAACAAATGAAAACATACAAGAGAAGTCGTCAATCACATGGAATGTCTTTATTTTAAAATTTAATGGTGTGTTTAATTTACATAAATGCACCAGTGCAGGATGTTCGCGTAGACACACCAGTGCATCATCGATTACCAAAAGCACCACATATGATTCTTCGAATAGTGGTTACTGACATTGCATTCAAATATATAGACACTATTCAATTATTCATCTTAAATTGAAAGATTTTTTTTAGTACTATTCATTTCAATTTTTATTGATTGTGTTAGTCAGTTTTATTAGTGTTTTGGTACACACACCAAAGCGACATCAATTATCAAAAACACAACATATGATTCCATTGCAATCACATAAATATATTATATTTTTTATTTTTTTAATTCCATTATTTGTCTCAGATTGAAATATTTTTTTATAGTACTATTCATTTCAATTTAAATTTTTTCATTTGTTTGGATTATTTTTTTATTTCATAGATGCAAGCATCTATTGTAATATTTAATCATCCATACATTTAATTACAAATGTACTATTTCACATGTAACATTTGACAATAGCATCGAAGAATGCAAAAGAATAAAAAAGTTTATTCTATTATATATCGATAAAAGTGCATTTGTCATACAAAATATGACAACAGAGAGATAACAATAATGAGAATGTCAACATGCATGTAATTGTTACACTTATTGGTAACCTGTTGTTTTTCAATTCTGGCACTATGTCTAATACATTATTATACAAAATGTCTGATTTTTACAGACAATTATTTCAAAATATACAGCAAGCTACAACAGCTTGCAGTAACATAAAAATTAAATATGGATTATAATTATTCACTAGAACTGTTATCAATGCTCGATCCACTTACATCAATTGGGTTATTTGGACAAATGTTTTGTTGATTGGCTTAATTGTTTTCCTCTTCTTCAACTTCTATATTCAAACATAAAAATAAAGTGCACTGAGTGTATCTACATTGTTGGGAATAATGACAATTAAAATAGATAGTATACATGAATGTAAATTGAAAAGTAACGTACCTGCATAATAGTAATTCAGTCATGAATGATACACATTTTTTCAACCATATCCCATGCCTGTTATCAACAAGTATTATGTTGGATCCTCTCCCCAGTTTGTTTCATGCAAGCTGTTGTAAGCCCCGTCACAAATCATAGATTTGATATAAAGGATTTTTGTTGTTTTATTAATTATAAAATTAGAGAATTGAAACAATACATATGCTTACAAAATGCATAATTAATTTTTGATACACCAACATATACTCACAACCCTTGCTTAACCCAATGTCAATCAATTCTTCGGAAGGCTCATCTTTGTATGTTGACAGTTATTTCAAAACATCCAAAGATTGCAGGTGAAAACAAAAACAAATAAAATACAAATCACAATGATCTGGATTTATGTGAGAAGGAAATGAAATAACAGAGATAACATCATAAACACAGCCATATTGCAAAGATAAAAAAGATACAGTAAACACATATTCTATTAAATGGCAGAAATAGAACAGACTGTAATACAACTCCTAGAATGGTGGTAGCTATCCCTAAGAAGATATGTGGCTGCTACACTCATCCGTGCCAAGATAAATACAAAATGAGGCTAAAGAGGCCTATTTATAATAATAATGAGGGAAAGAACCTCAAAATTCCAAAACATAACCCTAGAAGATGAACCATCTTAAAGTTTGTAGCCCTAAGCTGGCAAGTTGAATAGTCAACTTCCCAGGGTCATAACTTTTGCATACGATCTTCGATTTGGGCACTCGATAGCTCGTTGGAAAGGTCTATTCGAGATTAACAAATCTTGAATGGAATCAAATTGTATAACATAGGCAGCCATCTCACCCTCGAATCACCAAAAAAATTCATTTAGTGCCTCAAAACGACCCCGAGAGTTTGCGACTCAAAAAACCATAGAAAAATAACTTGGAAACTACCACAATGGACAATTGTTTTGAGCCAGTGGAATAGTTGGGTGTCCACTGATCGCCATATGGATCAATCCTCCCTACTTAGGAAGAAATGGTCTCTATTGCGTCAAATCATGTATCATATCTCGAACTGTGTGGTGAGATGATCTCCTTATGCGGCATTTGCTAAAGTGAAGAGGGTGTCTTTTTTTGACATCCTGAGAGGGATGTATTTGTTGTTGATTGATGCATTGAAATTGTTCAACAATTTTGGTTGTTTTGTTGTCCTTGGTTTGAATTTGTGCGGTAGCAATAGTGAGAGTGGGGTCTGCATCAATGATATACTTCCCATGGTCTACAGCTATGACATTGGGTTGTAAATCAGAATTGGAATATGATTCTGAATATTTGATCTCGGTTACCAATGACTGCTTTGAGCGGAATTCATCAGTGTTGTGACAAGGGCTTTTATAAAATTCGCACCCTTCCCGATGTCCTTCTTTTTCTTTTATATTCCCCTTCTTTGCTTGTGGTGGGGGATGGTTGTATTTTTCTTATCATGTGTTTTGTGGGCTAGGGTTTCCCTTTCCTTGCTTCTACGGTATGTTCACAGGTCAAAAGTTTTGCTAGTTATTTTGTTGAAATTTCTCCTCGATTTGGACAACATAATGATAGAAAGATCCAAGTGAAGAGATGTCGAGGCATTCCATCTCAGTTTAGATGTATCGATGTAGACCATTGTGAGATTTCAGTATTAGGTGCCTCTTGGAGTCCTTGATACCCAGCTTTGTGCGCAAGGTATGAAAGCTGTTGGTGTACTCTGACACCGTCTGGTCCCTCTCTTGACGCAGAATGGTCCAGTTTTTGTACTGATCATCATAGTTTCCCACAAGGTAATATTTTTCCTTGACATCATCTATGAAAGAGGCCCAAGTGGGATTTGTCTCAAACATTCCAGACTCGTCTGATGAGTTTTTCTCCCAATAAGTACCCCACCAATTTTGGACAAGGGGGACTTCCTTAAGGAGCGCAAAGGTGATCTTTTCCTTGCCAGAGAAATTGTGAACAAAGAAATACCCTTCTAGAAAATTCAACCAATTATCTAGGGCATATGCATCAATCTGGCCTTCAAATAAAGGAATATCAAAGTTAACTTGTACGTTGAAGGGAGTCGCATCCCCGAATGGACTGCTCGTTGAAGATGCACTTCCCACTGCTAGCATTCGTAAAATGATTTGGGAAAAATTATCCATCATCTCGTTCCCCTATCGCTCAAGAGCTTCCTCAAACAGCTACTTGATAGGATCTCCTTCTTCGTCGTCTCTCTTTTCTTCCACCATGGGAGGTCTTTTGGGGCAGCGAGAGTGATCTTCCCCAAGTGAAACTAGTTCGAGACCAAACTCTATATACCCTGAACTCGTCGAGGGCATGCGTCGAGAAACAATCAAAGAGCATATTGCTCTTATATCACTAATCTGGATTTATGTGAGAACGAAATGAAATAATAGAGATAACATCATAAACACGATAATATTTCAAATATAAAAGAGATACAATAAACACATATTCTATTAAATGGTGGAAATAGAATAGACTCTGATACAACTGCTATAATGGTGGTAGATATTTCTTAGAAGATAGGTGGTTGCTACACTCATCCATGCCAAGATGAATATAAAATGAGGCCAAATGGGTATATTTATAATAAGAATGAGGGAAACAACCCCAAAAGTCCAAAACATAACCCTAGAAGATGAACCATCCTAAAGTTTGTGGCCCCAAGGTGGCAAGTTGAACAGTCAACTTCCCGAGCTCATAACTTTTGCATATGATCTCTGATTTGGGCGCTCAATAGCCCGTTGGAAAGGCCTATTCAAGATTTTCAAATTTTGATTGGGGCAAAATTACATATCAAATGCAACCACATGGCCCCCCGAATCACCAAAAAACGTCATTTAGGGCCATAAAACAACCCCAGAAGTTTGCGACCTGAACAACTATAGAAAAATAACTAGGAAACTGCCACAATGGACAACTATTTTGAGCTAGTGGAATCGGTGGGTGGCCATCGATATCCATCTGTATCAGTCCTATCTCCTTATGAAGAGATGGTATCCATTGCATCAAATCCTGTATCATATCTCGAACTGTGTGGTGAGATGATCTCCTGGTGCAACATTTGCTGAAGTGAAGAGGGTGCCTTTCTTTGACATCCAGAGAGGGTTGTAATTGTTGTTGATTGATGTGATGAAACTGTTCAACAATTTTGGTTGTTTTGTTGTCCTTGGTTTGAAGCGATATGGATTATTTCTTCCCATAGGAGCACCTTGAATGTGTGCCCTTACATCGTAGAGGTACTCGGGTAGATGACAAAACAATGACTATGTGTTCTTCCTATTTCTGCAGAGCAGAGACACCATGCGCAGAGGATGTGGAGGTCTCTTTGATTTAATGGTCTCCTTCATATGCAATTGTGAAGAGGGATAATTTTCTAGTGTGGGAGATTATATTCCTATCTTGTGAGACTGTGGCAGGTGCAACTGTATCTGGGATCCGATAGATTTGTCTCCCAAAGTGACAACGACACTACGAGGTCACAACTCATATACAACATGACGCTTCCACATATATGGTTGTCCTAAAAAAACATCACAGAATTCAAGTGGGGCCACATCACACAGTACCTCGTCTTTGAATTGCTTGATACCATATGGTAGGAGGCATTGCTGAGTAACACAGATAACTCGTCCTTGGTTTAGCCAACCGATGTTGTAGGGTTACGGGTGTGGTGTTTTCGGAAGCTCCAATATCTTGACAACTTTGGCTGATATCAGGTTCTTTTGGCTGTATTTTTCAACAACAAAATGTAGTGTCATTCCCTTCACCCACATCTACGAGTGGAAGTGGCACTCCTCTGCCTCTGAATATTCAAGCTCCTCTAGTTGAATCTGTGTGGTAGCAATAGTGATAGTGGGGTATGCATCAATGATATGCTCCCTATGGTATGCAAATGTGACATCGGGTTCTGAATTTGAATCGGGATTTAATTCTAAAGATTTGATCTCGGCTACCAATGACTGCTTTGAGCGACATTCATTAGTGTTGTGCAATGGGCTTTTATGAAATTCGCACCACTTCCCAGTGTCCTTCTTTGTCTTTTGTTATCAGGAATTCTCAATCAGTGTGGACACTGCTTGTTCCTCTGCAAAGTAAATCACAAATACACAACAACATATCCTTCCCTTAAACAATCAAATTAACTAACATGAAACACAATATACCTCAACCTTGGATGTCTTGTCTTTTCTCCAAAAGTCCCTTCAATGGATCAATACCTGCAAGACAGATCAAAAGACAACAAACAAGATGAGAGCATCATGATAGATTGACTATTCATATTAGTGATCAAGGAATCTAATAATATCTTATTAAAATCAATACATCAATTATAGGAAAGGAAAATGTCTTTTTATTAATTATGAATGAGAAGGAAGTATAACAAAAAATCCTTGATATCGATGGCTTCGATCTCAACAAGAATGTCTACAATCCTCTGATAACTATGAAGACCTATCCAAACATAATCTAACTCTACTTGTCCTCTGATTCAGACTTCAAACTAACAGCATAAGGGTACTTTTTCTAGCCTCCCCCACTTGCATCATGAAGGCTTCATTTATAGGCCTAGAACTCAAGAGGTGACTTGGAAAATGGATAAGATATGATTCCAACAGGTGAGGGAGGTGAATGCCACCTCTCCCAAGCATATAGGAACTAAATCCATGGATGCTTCCACATGGAATCTTCTAGAAACTTATTTTTTTCTCATTTTCTGACCATCAGCGCTCATAGCAAAACTGACAAAGGCATCGATCTAGGGTTTTTTCCGAAGAAAGGAGACAATGGTGCTTATGGGTCCACTGTGACAAGCGCCTTTGGCGCTTTGTGCAAAAAACATAAAGGCGTCATCCCTTCTAGGTATGAGAAAAAGATGACCAAGGTGACTCAAGCCAGGATTTCTGGGAGGTTGAAGGACAATGTGAAATTCTCATGAAGGATTATAAGCAATGTGAGATTTCTAGGTGCAACAAAATGCCCCCCAAAGTATGAAGCTAGAAGGTAGTGATAGGTGAAATAGTTTGCAAGTTTTTTGTTTGATACAGAGGCAAAGAGAGACAAACTCATATAGGACCAGTAACTGCCTTTATCCAAAACAATCATAGTTGCATACCAATGCATTGCAGATCTATGATGATGACCACGTCATGGATACCAATGATACACTGTAGATCCATGAATAACTACTATTGGAGGTAGGACATAGCTACTGAACATACAAATTAGATTCATGTCTCTTAACTTCAGATACAGAACACATCCACCAAACATACAATGTGGATCTGTGTCATGACTCGAAATGATCTCCAAATGCAACTTGAGCATAGGCAATGATGATGGAAAATCCTAACCACTTAGGGTCTTCATTCCAATCCCAAAACGATACGATTCTAACCATGTGAATAGATGTCTTGACGTCGAACATGGCAAAAACCACTTAATTACCAGTCATTGATGCCAACTGTTAACAAGTGTGAGGGAAATCACCATTGATGTCAATGATCCCCAAGGTATCTTAGTACATTTCCTCAAGTGTGAATAAATGTTTTGAGGTCGAACACTTGACAGAATTTTCCAATCAGAGGTCATTGATGAAAACCTACTATTGAAAATGAGAAAACCTGCCATTGAGGTATGCAGGCTTCAAGGTACTTTTTAGGTTTCTAGGTATAACTCTTGGATAATGATTTGAAGTCGACAGGAATAGACTTGTCACAGGAGGGCCATGATGATTCCCACATCAGTGACACGAAACTAGGAACAAAAGTTGATTTGAAGCAATGAAACTGAATAAAAAATGACTGACTCTTAAGGACAAGTGAAATTATTGATGAGTTACTTTTCTGGGAGAGACATCCTTTGAAAAATTTTGACAGCGTGACACATGACTTGGCAGCATTGACTTAAATGAGAATAGAACTGGGTGTAATGCAAGGAATATGACAAAGCATTCTTTGAATTGACTCAAAGGAGTCAGGTGACTCACAAAAGTGGATCGACTCAGAGACAAGTTGAAAACCCAACTGTTCAGATATGCAAATGCAGATAGGTGCCATGTTCAAAGGTGGACTGTAGATTACTGCCATAAAACAAATGAAAACCATTCCCCTTCCCTTTAATTTCCCCACCTCGAAAGGTGAGTGCCCCTTTTCGTTTTTATGAGTCCAAAGAGGGAATCAAACACTAGTTAACTCTTATCAAATGACAAGTCCATTCTCATATTTTTCACGAACCTGAGACAGGAAGGGTTCGTTCCCAAATAGGTTCTTTCATCGTTTTGTTTTATGAGTCCGATGGAAGCAAACTCATTTGTCGTTTCATGTTTAGAGAGTCTGGAATGACTAAGAAGACTCCAAAAGGTCTTTTTTCGTAAAAAAGGCCAGTCGGTCCGAAAAAGAGATAACCTATCCCCGACTAGTTGGCCGTTCTGATTCTTTTACAAACATGAACATAACAAGTTCACTTGGCAATATTTTTGTGTTTTGAGGAGACTGAAAAGAGATTAAATATAACTCCCGAACTAGGTTCCTTTTTCGTAACCCATTTTTAATGAGTATGAAAAAGTCAAAAAGTAGACTCGACACCTTTCTACTGGAATTTTAACAAGCATGTAAAAAGTGTAAAATGATGCTCGGTACTTTTTCAGTCTTGCTCTAAGCTCAAAAAAGAAAAAAATAGCTTACATCGTAGCCATAACCCAATATTTACCTGAAAAAACTCAAAACCAACCATTAAAAAGCCATTTTACCAAAACTATATAAATTAAAAAGAAAAAACCCACTTTCAAAGAAATAATTCGGATTTCAAAATAAATAAATTATAATGAATTTTTGAAAACTCCAAATATTCTATAAATAGAAAGAGTAGGTGAAATATTTTTACCATTTGTGAATTTTGGTAGTTGGATTTGATAGCAAGAGTTTCCACTGGTGATTTTGCAAGGGTGCTTCACTTCATTGTTCCTCCATTCTTCATGAAAAGGTAAGTGCTTTAATCTGTTCCCCTTCCATGCTCGACAAATGTCATTTTGTTTATTTTCCATTGTTTAAATTCATGTTCCTAAAATGATTTTTGATTGTTTAAAGATAAGAATTAAGTTAGTTATTCCACTTGAAATTGTAGAATAGGGAAACCGACCATCCCAATAGGGGTTTTGATTGGTTTGGGAAACTGAAATTTTTCTCCCTGAAGGGTCTTTGGCCGTCAGGTAGAGCACGCGATGACACTCTGTTAAGTTGGGATAGAGGCACCGTAGGCACTCTGTCCACAGCTGATAGGCGGTCGACACTCTGCGATCCACATACAACAATGATGCAGTGGTCTATGGGTGAAGGGTAGCAGTGCCGCTGCAAGGAAAAATGAAAAACAAAACCCTAATCCACCAAAAAACAATTTTTTTATGTTTTCTTCTTGCTTCACAATTTGCCATTTTATATTCTTTTCCTCATTTTAGCCATGATATGTTTTCTAATTACAAAATTGCGTGTTACAGGTGCATCATGGTGATTTGGAAGGAAAGAGAACATGAAGTTCTGGACAACCAGGTTTCTAATGATCCAGCCACTATTGAGGCCCTATGGAATTGCAGGTTTCTGAAATACTTTCGGGTACCCGGTATGAAAGCACATATCCGACTGTTAGAGTACATCATAGGGATGTGGGATTCCGACCAGGAGCATTTTTTGGCGGGAGTTCATATCCTACCCATAGAGGTTGAGGATATATATTTTCTGACCGGTTTGTCCATGAGGGGAAGCCAAGCAGTTCTCTCTGGGGCATGAGGAGGAGAGACCTCCCTGGATGATATTATTGACCAGCGCTGTGCACTAGGTACAGAGTCTCAATCCGGGAAGCTATGGATCAAGTCCATAGTAGATCTCCCCTTGAGGATAGTGGTGTATACTATTGGCAAGGTGGCAGGAACTAGGTCTTCCTACCTTACCACTAGGTCACATATGCTCTATGCTTTGCAGTGTATGGAGCCCACTATTTTTAACTAGTGTGAAAGCATGCTGGTGTGTCTAAAGAAACAATTGAACAAGTGCAAGAGAGGAACACTGAAACAATTTGGCTACGGAGCGGTGATAGTGCCTTTCATCTTATAGCAGGTACCTCATTTGAGACCACAGGTGACTATTACCAGACTTGAGCCTGAGGATCCCTGGATGATTGCATGGGTTACAACCATGCCTCGCCTTGGTGGCAGAGGACCTAAAGTCAATTACATGTTTGGCTTCTTTCGCTGGTTGAGAAACCAATTACTCATGGTGGAGGATTATGCCTATGAAGGGGCAGACTTCCGAAATGACCCAGAGCTTGTCTTACCTGAGGGAGAAGTATGGGATGACCGAGGTAAGAAAAGACATTATCCACTTGTGTTTTTAAATTTTTGTATTTATTTCATTTTTATTTTATACTGAGATAAAAAATGTTTTCATGTAGACATTGGATCTATCTGTCCAGTAGGGATGCCGCCTATTGCTAGGCGAGTGGGTACCAGAGACATGATGTTATATCGTTCTGAAGCTAATGAAGAGCTCAGAGATCTTGAGGAGAACATAGAACGTTTGACCGTGGGAATCCTCGACATGACTACTGATGAGGTACCTAGGCGTTATCAGCGCCATACTGCAAGTGTCTCTGGATGGTTCTCTAGGCTAATCCACAAAGTGGCCCAAGCCATCGCGTGCTATCATGAGAATCACGAGGATTAGTCTGCTTTGATCTTTAATTTTTGTATATATATTTACTGAAAGCTTCGAAGATTCAAAATTTTCCCTATATATATGTGTATTCTAAACTTTTTATAGTCTTGAACTTTGAGGGCACTGAAAGCTAGATATTCTTCAGCCCAAATTTTGTATCTCGGTGCTACAATTTTTATATATGGAAAACCTTTATATTTACAGTTGTGTGTGCAGAAAATGTGATGTGTGAAATGATCATCTACTTATGAATTTACATGTATTGCTTATGTTTCAAATGGACTTTTAAATATGAGCAATATGCCAATCTAAGACATAGTTAGCTAGGGAATCTTCCACAACATTTAAATGTCTCGGAATGTGTTGATATGTAACTTTCTCAAAATACCTCTCTAACAACCTAACTCTTCGGAAATTACAAAGAAGCAGAAGATTTCAAATGGTGTAGACTCGATTAAGTTGTTGAACAACTAGTTCGGAGTCTAGGTAAACCCTAATTTCCCTTACATCATTAGCTAGGGCTTCCGTCAACAATCCGATCATGGCTTGATATTCCGCCAGATTGTTGGTGGAGGGACCTAAAAGGATACCCCCTTAACTCACCATCTCACTTGTAGGAGAGTACAGTACCTAAGCTACTGATGCAAGGTTAAGTGTATATCGATTAGCACCATCAGCAAAACCAGTGAAGGAAGTCATCTGTCCATCAATCAAAAGACATGCATAAGTAGGGTTTTATGAAAAAACACATTTTGAATCACAAAAAAGACACACTTCTCAAAGATAAGACACACAAAAAACTATAAACAATATTTACAAAGACCCTATACTAGATAACCTAGGCATAGTATATTTTGAGGTAGAGCCCATTTTGGGGCTCTCCCAAAGGTATCCCGTCGTAATCAACCAATTCATATGCCCCTTTTTCTAAAACGTGACTGACAATATAGGGCCCATGCCAAATAGACTCAAATTTCTCTGCCCCCAGCTTGCCATGCTTCTGTTCATAAGTCAAGACCAGGTCTCCTTCATTGAAGGAACGAGGTTGGACAGTCCTGTCATATTGAACTTTCATTCTTCGTTTATGTGCCTCATTAGCTAAGGCATCATCGCGTCAAGTTTCATCAAGTTTGTTTAGATACATGAATCTTTCTTCATCTATAGTAGTGTTGGGAAATAGTTCCACAACAAGTTTTAAAGAAGGGATCTCACACTCTATCGGGAGAGTAGCTTCCAACCCGTTTACTAATTGGAAAGGTGTAAAACCAGTGGAAGTTTCTATAGTAGTACTATAGGCCTAGAGTGCAGAGAAAAGATGCAAATGCCAGTTTGATTTGGCTTGCCCTACCATCCGCTGAAGCATTGTTTTTAATACTTTGTTTATAGCCTCAACTTGGCCATTGGCCTGAGGATAGTATGGTGTAGAGTTATCGTGACAAAACCCTAATTTTACACTAAGCTTTGCCATCATTTTGTTTTGAAAATGTGATCCATGATCGGTCACAATGGCCCTAGGAATACCGAATCTCGCAATGATATGGTTGAATAAGAATAGTGCAGCAGTCTTACTGTCTTCAGCATATGTGGGCATTGCCTCATTCTATTTTGTAAAATAGTCCACAGCCACAATAATGTAGCCATGCCCCCAGGCTGAGGTAGGTCTACAATGCACAAAGTCTATGCCCCATTTTGCAAAGGGGCCAACTGCTACAACGGGATGGAGCAGAGCTGGATGGGTGCGTTTATTTGAAGTGAACATTTGACATGGTGGGAATTTATTGACTATTTCAATGCAATATTTGAAAATAGAAGGCCAGAAATACCCGACACGCAAGATTTTCTGGGCAGTAGCCAACCCAGATAGATGACTGCCACAACCTCCAGCATGGAAATCATTTAAAACAATCTCAGCATCTTCATGTGTAAGGCAACATCGTAGTATGGAGTCAACACCATGGTGGTATAAGGTATCATTTAGGATAAGATAACTTTTGGCCTGGTGGCGAATGCGACGACGTTCATCTCGAGAAGCAGTAGGCTGGTATCATAAGGTCTAGAGATACAAAATGATATCGTCATACCATGGATCAAACGTACTAATGAGAAACAATGATTCATTAGGAAACGAATCAAAGGGCTCTGTGTTCTCTGTAGTACGAGGAAGGTCACATATAAGCTCTGCAAAAATGAGAGACTTCTTAGAAGTGCTTTTAGCGAATTCTAACTCAAATTATTGGAGAATCACAATACAACGTGAGTATTTTCCCCCAAGTACTTGTCGTGTAAGAACGTAGTACATGGGGTTAGAATCCACGTAAACAGTGGTGGTGCGGAGAAAAATACAATGACGAAACTTCTGAACCACGATGACCATGGCCAGAGAAAGTTTCTCCACATGTGAGTATCAAGTTTCAGAGTCTAGAAGACTCTTACTTGCGTAATAAATCACATGTTCCTGGTCATGTTCATCTGTTTTAACAAGGACCATGCCTATGGTAGACAAGGATGCAACCACATACAAGTAATAGTCCTTAGCATAATTAGGTGGTTGCAACACTGGTGCATGGGTAAGTGCATGTTTAAGATTATCAAACACGCATTGCGCAAAATCATCCCAGATGAAAGGGGTATCTTTTTTTAGCAACCTCATGAAACCATGTGTCCTTTCTTCATAATTACAGACGAAACGACATAGAAATTTTTCCTTCCCTTGCAAAATTTGGAGTTTAGTTATGTTAGTGGGAGCAAGTAGGGATAAGATAGCTTCAATTTTCAAGGGATCTATATGGATTCCATCTTTAGAAACAATAAAGACAAGAAGTTGGCCAGCTTATACACAAAAAACACATTTATGGGGATTTAGACGAATATTAAAATGACGACATCGAAGAAAAATAGATCTCAGATGATCGACATGGATATCTCGCTGCTTGGAATGAGCAGGAAGGTCATCAAGATATGGTTCCACAACATGTTTAATGTCATGAAAAGCATATGACATGGCACGTTGGAATGTCGCACCAGCATTATTTAAACCAAAAGGAAGTTTGCGATAAGTAAAAGTCCCCCAAGGGAAAATAAACGCCATCTTGTGCTAGTCTGACGGGAGAATCTCAATCTTATTATAGCCGGAGAAGCCATCCATAAAGGAAAAAATAACGCTTCCGGCGTAGTTGTCAATTATATGATCAATATAGGGAGTGGGAAAGTTTTCTTTTGGAAAAGCTCAATTTAAATCCCTAAAGTCGATAAAAACCCTAATAGTGCCCTATTTCTTATTCACAGGGACTATGTTGGACACCCATTCAGTTAACAGTACGAGGTAAATGAAACCAGCCTTCAGAAGTTTCTCAACTTCTTATTTAATAGTGGCTTCTTTTCTTGGATGGACCGGTCATAGTTTCTAGTGGATTGGCTTGGCATCGGGGTAAGTTTTTATCTCATGAACAATTATAGAGGGATCAATCCCTGGAATTTCTTCATATGTCCATGTGAAGACATTTCTAAACTCCTAGAAAAGGGTTGTGTATGTTTTAACTTCTTCAGGAGAAGAGTTCTGACCTATGAAAATGTTCTCAGAAATACCTGGTTTCACTGATATGTCTACAGGCATAGTTTTTGTAATGTTACACAAATTTCCTTCAAAATCAACACTACAAGTGAGGATCGAAGACTGAGGGTTGAGGACTATATCATATGAAACCATGGAGGTGAAGTGGTCTTCCACATGGCCAGGGGGAAGGAAAGAAGATCGGTGATGATAATCTTCCCAACTCATCTCCTCTAACGACATAACTTCCATAATAGATTTATCTGTAGGAAGTGTGTGTGAAATATAATCTAGAGATGGGGGGGGTTCGAGCTAGTATGGCATGTGATAATGGTCTTAGGCCACCAAAAAATGATCGTTGATGGTGGAGTCACTGGTGGCTTATATTGCATTGTAAATTTCTTCAAAAGGGGAAAAGGATGTTGATTCATCAGCAATTTCTTTTCCTTTATCTGCATGAGAGGTAGAAATCATGTTAATAGATGCAGTTTGTGAAGCAACAGGAGAATCTGATAAAGGAAATACTCCCATTAATGAAGAGTATTTGATAAGGCCTACTCCAATGTCCTTATACTGTGGGGTATTCAGGAGCGAAATGTTATTTGCAACATTTATAATGGCACTAGGCGTGATGAAATCTAACTGATCAACAGTAACAATCTTTCCTTGGAATGGGAACTGGATGACTCTAAAGATGGTCGAGCTACAGCTTGCATAGCATAAAACTAGTTACGACCTAGGAGTACGTTGTAATCCAAAGGAGCGTCGAAAACTTCAATGTGAATGGAGACTGACTTGCCCCCCAGTTCAACATGGATGGCAGGTAGTAATCCATAGGGTTGAAAGCCATGAGCGTAAAAATCCTTAAGGGTGGTAGGTGAACGGTTGATTTCTGGAGAACCAATGGCTCTCCAACAAGATAAATACATAACTGATGTAGAGGCTCCCTCATCCAAAATGGTACAATGGATAGTCTTGCTAGCAATTTTGGTAGCTATTGGGAAATCTAATTGATGTGAGAGTCTCGTCTTGAAATCATCCAGTTTGAGCATGATGATATTACTGTTCTCAGGATCCATAGCTCCAAGGGAAGTAAGCAAGTTTTTTTGTTGAGTTGGGAAGGTTTGAAGTACCTCTAAATCCGACATAGCACAGGCTGATTGAGACAAATATTCAACAATATTATAATATTGGGTGGCACGAGTGTTAGGATTGATTATGGACTTACGTAGGGTACCCTTTGGTGGACGGAAAATTGCTTCTGGAATAGGTTATTCAATGTGAAGACCATTATTAGGAGGAGGTGTGGAAGCTGAGGGTTTTTCAGATGGAACATCATCAGGTTTCTTTTTTGGAGGGGGGTCATAACTTTGTGATCTTGTGTTCAAGTTAATCGTTTCACTAGACATCATTCAAACTTCGTTAGTGGATGAAGAAGTTTCGTTCAACTACTATTGGGAACGTAAAGGATCTTTAAAAACTGTTGGGGTGGGTGAATTTTTCAAAAACTTATTGACTTCCTCACGATGAGGACATTATTTTGTAAAATGGTCACCTCCGCAAATTAAACAAGGGTATTTTACCTTTCTCTTACCTTTTGAATCAAAATATGAATTATGTGTTTTATTTCCTTCCTGTTGGTTATCAGGTTTTTTAGATTTCTTTTTTCCTTTCTTCTTTTCACCTGAAGATTCAGTTGATTGGATCACGTTTACTTCGGTGGAAGCAACAAGAGAGGGTGAAATTTTGGTAGATGGTGTTGGTTAAGTTGACCGAGTAGTAGTTTGATTTTGCTTCTTAGAAGATTTTGTCATCATTTGTGTTTGAATTGAACCAAGTATGCCATTAGAAGGTGGGTCAGCTGCGGGTCTTGATGGATCTGTTGTAGGTCTAGGAGCATAAGGAATTAGATCATACAAAGTAACTGACTGGGAATATACCAAGTCAACGTACTGAGCGCGTCTAATAGCTTGCTCCTCAGTAATAATGCCTCCCATGGCAACATCTCTAGCAATAGGTGGAAGTAAATACTTTGTAAACCAATTAGTGAGCAACTGATTAGGAATAGGGGCCTTAATTAACCTTCGCCTTCTTCTCCATTCATGGATATGATCGGATATCTGAGTTGATGTGGTTTTCCAAAGCGAGGTCATAAGGTTTGTACATGTTTAATATCAGATTGGCAATTGAAAGTGTGTTAAAAACACCATTTCTAAGGCATTGAAATCCCAAAAAGAGTGTTGTGGTAACTTGATGTACCAATTTGCGGCAATACCAATGAGGGTTCTTTGGAAAAGTCGTAGACGAATTGAGCCATCCATCAAAGAATTGTATGAACACCATAAGTGAAATGTCATCACATGGTTTTTGGGATCCTCACCAGGTTTACCATCAAACTTTGGTATATCTAAAGGAATCTTTACAGGAATGGCAGGCCAATAGGGGTCATGATGGATGGGGTCATTTATCAATATTGATAAGTCTGGGAGATCTTAAGTAGTAAGGAATGGAAGTTGTTGATTTGGTTGCGGATACTGGTAGTACTGGCATGGAATTTTCTAGCCAGTAGGACCATATGCAGATTAATAGATGGGTATGGATTATGCCCCCGAAGCTTGTTGAAAATGTTGTTGATTTCCAAAATTTCCATGAGGAGGTGGGCCACCCGAGGGAGGGGGCCCTCCGGAAGGTGGTAGTGGTGTTCCTCTAGGTGGTGGTACGCCACCTCTAGGTGGGGGTGGTGGGCCTCTGGGTGGTGGTCCTCCAAATGGTCCACCAGTTCCTCCAAGTCCTCCAGGTCCTTGCAGTGGTCTTCAAGGTGGTGGTCCACCACAGCCTCCAGTAGTATTTACAAAAGTTCCCCCATATGACGAGACATTGGACCAATTTGGTTGTCCCCAAGGTACAAAATCATTCCCAGCATAGGGAATTCCAAGATAAATATCCACTGGTGGTGGTTGTTGATAAAATTGATTATCCATGGGTGGATAAGTTCCTGGATAAGTATATCCCCAAGAAGATAGATTATTAACAGGTTTCACCCCTAAGGGTTGGCCTGAACTAGATGTGGGTTTACAACATTGGTATTAGTAGGAGGAATAACTACTGCAAGTTGTGCTACAGCTGAAACTTGTCCTGATCTAGCAATAATTCCACTAACAGATTATGTAACTCACGCGGGGGTTTCCCCCCAGTGTTAGAATTTGCTGAAATTACTTGATTTGTGGATTTTCCCCCAACCATGACTGGTATGGAAGGCCTAGTAATGGGGCCAAGATGTGAAACTATAGGATTGTCATTTGGGCCTGGATTACCTTGAAATGCAAATTCTTCAATAGGACCTAACACTTGAGCTAGTAAATCATATCCATCAGGCCATGGGTCTAATCAACGGGGTAGACGAGCCGAAATAGTTTCATGACGAGACACAGGTGGAGGAATGATTCTTTCTACTCTCTCTGAAAATTTATGAGCTCGATAGAGAGATGCATTAATTATTCTCTGTTCCTCTTCTCCTAAAGGAGGATTTCTTGGTGAAGGTCTAATAACCCCGAATTCAGAAATAGCTTGGCCCATAGAAGTCCTCCAAAAAGGAGCATCCGGGCCATAATCTGGTGTAGTAGGACTATCGACACAACCTTCCAATGGTGAATTCATAGAGGCATCAGCTGCAGGAGGTAGTTGGACCAAAGGATTTGTATAAATATTGAAATCTTCTCTAGTTTCACTACCTAAGGCAGTTCCTACAGGAAAATTAGCAGAAGTTGGTTGTTCCATGGTTACCCCTTCTTGTCCTTCCATGGTAGGAGGATAGTCAGGAGGTAAACCCTACAATCTATGAGAATGACGTCTCGCAAGTTGCTCATCCATGGTGGTGGCCGAAGTTATCTAATCTAGGTCAAAAAGGGGAAAAAACACATAAGCAAACCTACACAGAGCTAAAGGTCACAAGCAAACTTAAATGATAGGACGGGTTCAGAATAGCCGGTCTCTCACCAGGATTGTCAAGCAGGTGCAACTCGTGATATACCTCAAGGGTACATGCTAGTAATCTCCTTGAATGTTGTTTTCGGTGTATTTCTCCACATAAGATGACCAAAGGGTTTTTCTGAGATGGACAGGGTATCCTAGTGGGGTCTCCTGATATACAGAAGGTACGTGGGAGCTCAAATTGATAGTAGTGATGTCTAATGCACAACTGTTCACAAGGATCCTTCCAATATACAATAAAGTACATGAAGTACCTTTCTATATACTTCAAGGGTACGTGAAAGGCCATTCAATATATCGAAGGTACGTGGAAGAACCGTGCAAGTCCCGGGTTATAGTGCGGACAAATAACGAAAGCTACTACATTTTACGACACTCGAACATGTCACTAACCTATCACTCAAATTTCTATACAATTTTAGACCTAAAGCTACCATTAGTTTTATCTGTATGATTAGGTGAATGTTTGTGAGGTGTTGTCTCCAATAATGCAAATTAATCTAGATGTAAATTCACCTTTTTGACTTCGATGAGAACTAACTGGGGTAAGGAATAAATCTTTTTCTTTTCAACAATATACCAAAAGAAAGTTGTTTTTAACAATCAAAACAAGATCCAATAAAGAATGCAAAGAAATTTCTTTCAAACACAAAAAACTCTTTCAAGCAAGCACCCTAAAGTTTCTGAAAAGGAAAGAAAGAAAACTAAGCCTCTAACGTGCATGCAAAACTAACTCTTTCTACAATGTCAAAAAGACCTATTTTCTGAATTACACATGGAAATAGAAATGAAAATTTTCACAAGCATAAATAAGAGGAAAATAATATGATTCTTTTTGTATTTTTCTAGAAAATATGAGGCACACAAAGCAGTTTTTCTTTAAAAGAAACTAATCTTCTAGGAAGATGCTATAGGCTTTCTTTTTAAAAGAAAAATTTTCAGATACTTCACTAAAAAACCAAAACTGAACTATGTTTCCACTTTCGTTTATAACAATGAAGAAGATAAAAAATTTGGATCTGAGCTCAAATAGAGAATCAGACTCACAAAATATAGCTATCTCAGACATCATACACATAAGCAAACCACACTAAAAATATTCAGAGAACAGGGCAGTTTAAAAATTTGAACAAAAAAATTCCTAAACAGGCAGCTTGAAGGCATACCTCAATGCGTTGAGGAGCACTGCACCAAGGCGTCGTAGGCAGAAATGACACTCTTATCCTTCTACACACAAGCGTCATCAGCGCTCTGTCAGTTGAGGAAGAAGGCATTGTCAGTGCTCAAAGCAAAGAGGGAAAAGGAACCCTGGGAGGGATCAGTGCTTTGTCAACCAAAGAGAAAGGTGCCGCTAGAACAATAGACTGAAAAAATTTAAGGCCTGTAGGAGAATATAGAAAAGACTGAATTGGATTGAAGTGAAAACTACTCAGAAAAGAGGCAAAAATCAGAAACATAAGATAGATGGCTTACCTTGTTAACTGAAATAACTAAAAGGAGAGAAAACAACCCTCATAGATGGAATGGTTACTGAAGTTTGTAGATCTGACTAGATCTGCACCAGATATGACTGGATATTCCCCAGATCTGACCGGATTAAGCTTCCCCGATATGGTCACCAATTTTGATATCAGGAATTCTCCATCAGTGTGGACAATTCTTGTTCCTCTACAAACTAAATCACAAATACAAACAAAATGACACAGCAACATATCCTTCCCTTAAGCAATCAAATTAACTAACATGAAACACAATATACCTCAACCTTGGATGTCTTGTCTTTTCTCCAAAAGTCCCTTCAATGGATCAGTACTTGCAAGACAGATAAAAAGAAAACAAACAAGATGAGAGCATCATGATAGATTGACTATTCATATTAGTGATTAAGAAATCTAATAATATCTGATTAAAATCAATACATTTATTATAGGAAAGGGAAATGTCTTTGTATAAATTATGAATGAGAAGGAAGTACAACCAAAAATCATTGATGTCGATGGCTTCGATATCAACAAGAATTTCTACAATCCTCGGATAACTATGAATACCTCTCCAACCATAAGCTAACTCTACTTTGCCTCTAATTCAGACTTCAAACTAACAACATAAGGGTACTTTTTATGGCCTCCCCCACTTCCATCCCGAAGGCTTCATTTATAGGCCTAGAAATCAAGAGATGACTTGGAAAATGGATAATATATGATCCCAACAGGTGAGGGAGGCGAATTCCACCTCTCCCAAGCATATAGGAACTAACTCCACAGAGGCTTCTACATGGAAGCTTCCGAAAACTTCTTTTTTTCTCATTTTCTGACCACCGACGCTCCTAGAAAAACTGACAAGGGCACCGATCTAGGGTTTTTACCAAAGAAAGGAGACAACAACACTTATGGGTCCACTGTGATAGGCTCCTTTGGTGCTTTGTGCAAAAAACATAAAGGCGTTGTCCCTTCTAGGTATGAGAAAAAGATGACCAAGGTGACTCAAGCTAGGATTTTTGGGAGGTTTAAGGACAATGTGAGATTTCTAGGTGCAACACTTTCCATTCCCCTTCTTTGCTTGTGGCAGGGATTGGTTGTCTTTTCCTTGTCCTGTGTTTAGCAGTTCAGGGTTTCCCTTTCCTCACTTCTGCAGTATGTTCGCATGTCCAAAGTTTTGCTTGGTCTTTTGTTGAAATTTCTCCTCGATTTTGGAATCATACCGATAGGAAAATCCAAGTGAAGATATGTCGAGGAATTCCATCTTAGTTTAGATGTATTGATGTATACCAGTGTGATATTTCAGTATTAGGTGCCACTCTAAGTCCTTGATACCCAACTTTATGCGTAAGGTATGAAACTTGTTGGTGTACTCTGACACCATCTAGTCCCTCTCTTGACGCAGAATGATCTAGTTTTTGTACTGGTCATCATAGTTTCCCACGGGGTAATATTGTTCCTTCATGACATCTATGAAAGAGACCCAAGTGGGATTTGTCTCAAACAATCCAGAATTGTCTGATGAGTTTTTCTCCCAATAAGTATCCCACCATTTTTGGACATGGGGGACTGCCTTAAGGAGAGCAAAGGTGATATTTTCCCTATCAGAGAAATTGTGGACAAAGAAATACCCTTCTAGAACATTCAACCAATTATCTAGGGAATTTGCATCAATCTGGTGTCACGTCCCCATGCCTCCGACCGGCAAAGAGGACGCAATCCAATGGCTATAACAGACCGGGCTAACCGCCCATGAACATGTACAGGAAGTAAAATGGTAAAACGGAATGCTGAAGTAGAATGCATTGAAGCAAAAACATGCACATATACAATGGTTTATCAAACACAGCGGAAACATCATCATTCAAACAAGCATTCTTCAACATGTTCATTTCATTCTAATTAACAGTAATTATAGAATTGCAGAGGTAAAATACACAAGATTACTTATCTTATAAGGAACTTCTTTCGCAACCAGCTACGTCGCTGCAACGTTCCACCCAACCATAGGCCAGCGTGCTCCTTAATCTCTCAGCAGCGCTGTCACCCCCGAGCTGGGCATGATTCTTCAAGGATTAAGGGAACTAGCAGGCTGACACATAGCCAAAGGTAACCAAAACACAGCCAAGCCAACTGAGTTGGGTTTATCAGGCCATCCAGGAGTTGGAGAAGGAAAATTGCTAAGCTGGTGAGCTCATTACAGAGCCAAGAATACCCACACCAGAACTAGCCCGACCTCTAAGACACCCATCCACACCCAACACAAGGAATCAGTCCCTTCTCTGCTACACAGTCCCTCAGGCCCTGCATTCCCTTCCAGTGCTATTCAGGGGTGATGGAGAAGAAGGTCAGACCTCTAGCTCTGTCTGTGTGGTTTCTAGCACCAGGTTTATCAAGCAACCAAGCCAACACCCTTACTCCTCACACAGTCCAAAGACCAACAATTGCACTCAAGCAATCAATTCAGCTCTCACAGCTTAAACAGGAAAAAATGAATTACTCAGCCCCAAACGTAATAGCAAAAAAAATGGCTCACACTATGGGGAAAAACACACAGCCCTGAAGCTTATCAATGAGCACAACTCTCAGCAGGGAAAAACGTCCCAAATAGCCTGTGCGTGAGGCCAATAGTCGCTGAGACAGTAAAAAAAACGTGAATGGCTCTTCACAGCCATGGTAAAAACACATAGAACTTCCAAAAACGTGAAAGGAAAAATGCACCAGCAGCTCCAAAGACGTGAGGAAGACAACCCAGTCCCTGGCACTACAAAAACGACCTCCCATCCATGGGAAAAATGGAGCCAGCAACCAAAAACGTGGAAGGAAAAACACAGGAAAAACTCCAGCTGCTCCCAAAACGTGAGGAAAACTGAAAAACGTGATTGTATGGCAGAATGGCCTGCGTTTTTGGGCATTTTTCTTGCCAAGGAAGTCAGAACACGTTTTTCAAAAATGGGTCTCTGCCCAATTCGAATTTTTTTGCCCATACTCTTCCCATTCCATGCAATAACTAACTCAACCACATTCTGGCAGAAATAAATGATTTGGGGAAAAAGACAAGAAAGGTAGTTGACAGATTGATGGGTTTTCTCATAGACATTTGGAATTTCCCATTGGCCCATAGGTTAAATATTTCACCCCCCTTATCCTTAGGAAATCATGCCCCATTCGATTTAGTTGCCGTGACCGTAGCTGGTTGTGCCCATTAATTAATTATGATGCATATTTACATGATGGCCAACATAATATATGCCGGATGCCCCGATATACCATCGGTGACAAATTTAAATCCAAAACATAGCATTACCGATCAATGGTGGGGCTCTGGCCTTTAGCTCCACACCATGATCATTACAATATATACATCATGTACATTTAATGTAACGGGGTCAAAATCGGGGCATTACATCTGGACTTCAAATAAAGGAATATTAGAGTTAACTTGTACCTTGAAGGGAGTTGCATCCCTGAACTGACTGCTCGTTGAAGATGCACTTGCCTCTTCCGACATTCGTAGAATGATTTGGGCGAAGTTATCCATCGTCTAGTTCCTCTATCGCTCAAGGGATTCCTCGAGAAACAACTTGATAGGATCTCATGCTTTGTCATCTCTCTTTTCTTCCACCATGTGAGGTCATTTGGGGTGACGTGAGTGATCTTCCTCAAGTAAAACTACTTTAAGACCAAATTCTCTATACCTTGACCTCATCGAGGACATGCACTAAGAAACAATCAAAGAGCAGATTGCTATGATACCACTGATCTGGATTTATGTGAGAATGAAATGAAATAACAAATATAACATCATAAACACAACCATATTGTAAATATAATAGAGATACAATAAACACATATTCTATTAAATCGAAGAAATAGAAGAGACTGTAATACAACTCCTAGAATGGTGGTATCTATCTCTGAGAAGAGATGTGGTTGCTACGTTCATCTATGACAAGGTGAATACAAAATGAGTAAATAGGGTCCTATTTATAATAATAAAGAGGGAAAGAATCCAAAAACTCCAAAACATAACCCTAGAATATGAACCGTCATAAAGATTGCAGCCCCAAGGTGGCAAGTTGAACAGTCAACTTCTCGGGGTCATAACGTTTGCATACGATCTCTAATTTGGGTGCTTGATATCCCATTGGAAAGGTCTATATGAGATTTACATCTCTTAATTGTTGCAAATGCATCCCATTGAGTACATTTGGCCCCATTAATCGCCAAAAAACATCATTTAGGGCCTCAAAACGACCCCAAAAGTTTGGGACCCAAAAAACCATAGAAAAATAACTAGGAAGCTGCCACAATGGAAAATTGTTTTGAGCCAGTGGAATAGGTGGGTGGCCATTGATATCCATCAAGATCAATACTCCCTCCTTAGGAATAAATTGTCTCCATTTCGTCAAAGACCATATCATATCTCGAACTGTGTGGTGAGATGATCTCCTAGTGCGACATTTGCTGAAGTGAAGAGGTTTCCTTTCTTTGACATCCCGAGAGGGCTTTAATTATTGTTGATTGATGTGCTGAAACTGTTTAACAATTATGAATGTTGTTTTGTCCTGGTTTGAACTGATGTGGATGGTTTCTTCCTAGAACAACACCTTGAATGCGTGGCCTTGCATCCTAGAGGTACTCAGGTAGATGAAGAAACAATGACTCTATGTTCTTCTTGTTTCTATAGAGTAGAGACACCCTGTGCAGAGGATGTCAAGGTCTATGTGATATGATGCTCTCCTTCATACGCAATTGTGAAGAGGGAGAATTTCCTGGTGTAGGAGCTTATATTCCTACCATGTGATACTGTGGCAGGTGCAACTATCTCTGGGATTCGATAGAGTTGTCCTCCCAAAGTGACAACGACACTGCGAGGTAATGACTCATATACAACATGACACTTCCACATATATGGTTGTCCTAAGAGGAATTCATAGACTTCAAGTGGTGACACATCACATAATACCTCATCTTTGAAAGGCTTGATTCCATATGGTAGGCATCATTACTGAGTAACGCAAATACCTCATCCTTGGTTTTTCCAACCGATGTTGTAGGGTTGCGAGTGTGGTGTTGTAAAAAGGTCCAATATCTTGATGAATTCTGTTGAGATTAGGTTCTTTTGGATGTCATTGTCAACAAAAAAATGTAGTGGGATTCCCTTCACCAAAAATCTGCAAGTGGAAGAGGTGCTCCTATGCCTTTGACTCTTTAGGCTCCTCTGTTTGAATCTGTGCAGTAGCAACAGTGACAATGGGGTCTGCATCAATTATCTGATTCCCATGGTTTGCAGTTGTGACATTGGATTTTGAATTGGAATCGGGCTCTTATTCTGAATATTTGATCTCAGCTACCATTGACTGCTTTGAGAAGCATTCATCACTATTGTGCCAAGGGATTTTATAAAATTTGCACCACTTCATGATGTCCTTATTTGTCTTTCCATTCCCCTTATTTTATTATTGTAGGGACTGTTTTTATTTTCCTTGTCCTGTGTTTTGTGGGTCAGGTTTTCCCTTTCATTGCTTCTGCGGTATGTTCATAGGTCCAAAGTTTCACTTGTTCTTCTGTTGAAATTTCTCCTCTATTTTGACAGCATACCGATAGGCAGATCCAAATGAAGAGATGTCGAGGAATTCCATCTCAGTTCAGATGTATCGATGTAGAGCATTGTGATATTTCACTATCAGGTGCCACTCAGAGTCCTTGATACCCAACTTTGTGCACAAGGTATGAAATTTGTCGGTGTACTACGACATCATCTGGTCCCTCTCTTGACGTAGAATGGTCCAGTTTGTGTACTAGTCATCATTTTTTCCCACAGGGTAATATTGTTCCTTGAAGAAATATATGACTGAGGCCCAAGTGAGATTTGTCTCAAACATTCCAGAATTGTTTGATGATTTTTTCTACCAATAAGTAACCCAACAATTTTGGACATGGGGGACTGCCTTAAAGAACACAAATGTGATCTTTTCCATGTCGGAGAAATTGTGGACAGAGAAATACCCTTCTAGAACATTCAACCAATTATCTATGGCATCTACATAGATATGGAATTCAAATAAAGGAATATCAAAGTTTACTTCTAACTAGATGGGAGTTGCATCCCCGAACCGACTGCTCGTTGAAGATGCACTTGCTACTGCAGGAATTCGTATAAGGATTTAGGTGAAACTATCCATCATCTCGTTCCTTTGTCGCTCAAGGGATTCTTCAAGCAGTGACTTGATAGGATCTCATGCTATGTCCTCTCTCTTTTATTTCACCATGGGAGGTCATTTGGGGCGGAGAGAGTGATCTTCCCCAAGTGAAACTAGTTCGAGACCAAACTCTCTATACCCTAACCTCATCAGGGACATGCGCTAAGAAAAAATCAAAGAGCAGATTGATTTGATCCCACTGGTCCGGATTTACGTGAGAACTAAAATAAATAAGAGAGATAACATCATAAAAACAGCCATATTACAAAGATAATAGAGATACAGTAAACACATATTCTATTAAATGGCGGAAATAGAGCAGTGTAATACAACTGCTAGAATGGTGGTAGCTATCTCTAATAAGAGATGTGGCTGCTATGCTCATTTGTGCCAAGATGAATACAAAATGAGGCCAAAGGGACCTATTTATAATAAGAATGAGGGAAAGAACCCCAAAATTCCAAAACATAACCCTAGAAGATGAACTGTCATAAAGTTTGCATCCCCAAGATGGCAAGTTGAACAACCAACTTCCCGGGGGTCATAACATTTGCATACGATCTTCGATTTGGGCGCTCGATATCTTATTGGAAAGTTCTATATAAGGCTTACAAATTTTAAATGGGGTCAAATGCATGCCACTAGCAACCAGTTGCCCCCCTGAATTGCCAAAAAATGTCATTTAGGGCCTCAAAACAACCCCAAAAGTTTGGGACTCGAACAACCGTAGAAAAATAACTAAAAAAGTGCCACAATGGACAATTGTCTTGAGCCAGTGGAAAAGGTGGGTTGCCACTGATATCCATGTAGACAAATCCTCCCTCCTTAGGAAGAAATGGTCTCCATTGTGTCAAATCTCGTATCATATCTCGAACTGTGTGGTGAGATGATCTCCTGGTGCGACATTTGCTGAAGTGAAGAGGTTTCATTTATTTTATATCTCGAGAGGGTTGTAATTGCTCCTGATTGATGCCCTAAAGCTGTTCAAAAAATTTGGTTGTTGTGTTATCCTTGGTTTGAGCTGATCTGGATGATTTATTCCTATAGGAGCACCTTGAATTCGTGGCCTTGCATCGTAGAGGTACTTGGGTAGATGACGAAACAATGACTCTTTTTTATTCTTGTTTCCACAAAGCAGAGACACTCTGTGCAAAGGATGTGGATGTCTCTATGATATGATGGTATCCTTCAAATGCAATTGTGAAGAGGGATAATTTCCTGGTGTGGGATCTTATCTTCCTACCTTGCGAGACTATGGCAGGTGCAACTGTCTCTGGGATCCGATAGATTTATTCTCCCAAAGTGACAACGACCCTCTGAGGTCGTGACTCATATAC
>LPNX010975384.1:979881-989943 GCA_001517045.1 Pseudotsuga menziesii | reverse complement strand
TTATTATTTTAACCATTATTTTATTATTTTAACTATTATTTTATTATTTTCCTTAGGAGGCCCATTTTAGACCCCAAAATTCCTCTAATGACTCTTCCACATATATGGTTGTCCTAAAAGAACATCACAAACTTCAAGTGTGTCCACATCACACAGTACCTCATCTTTGAAAGGATTGATTCCATATGGTAGGCGACATTGTTGAGTAACGCGGATACCTTATCCTTGGTTTAGCCAACCAATATTGTAGGGTTGCGGGTGTGGTGTTATCAGAAGCTCCAATATCTTGATGACTTTTGCTAATATCAGGTTCTTTTAGCTGTCATTGTCAACAATAAAATGTAGTGGCATTCCCTTTACCCACATCTGTGAGTGGAAGAAGCACTCCTCTGTCTATGAATATTTAGGCTACTTTGGTTGAATTTGTGCGGTAGCAACAGTGACAGTGGGGTCTGCATCAATTTTTTACTTCCCAAGGTATGTAGTTGTGACATTGGGTTCTGAATTGAAATCAAGATCTAATTTTGGCAATTTTCTTTTTTCTACCAATGAATGCTTTGAGCGACATTCATCAGTGTTTTTCCAATGGATTTTATGAAATTCGCACCACTTTCTGGTGTCCTTTTAATTCTTTCCATTCCCCTTCTTTGCTTGTGGTGGGGACTGATTGTCTTTTCCTTGTCCTTTGTTTTGTGGGTCAGGGTTTCCCTTTCCTTGCTTCTGCATTATGTTCGCAGGTCCAAAGTTTCACTTGTTCTTTTGTTGAAATTTCTCCTCGATTTTGACGGCATACTGATATGCAGATCTAAGTGAAGAGATGTCAAGGAATTCCATCTCAGTTCAGATGTAATTATGTAGACCACTATGATATCTTAGTATCAGGTGTTGCTCAGAGTCCTTGATACCCAGCTTTGTGCACAATGTATGAAAGTTGTTGGTGTACTACGACATCATCTGGTCGCTCTCTTGATGTAGAATGGTCCAGTTTGTGTACTATTCATCATAGTTTTCCATAGGGTAATACTGATCCTTAATGACATCTATGAATGATGCCCAACTGAGATTTGTCTCAAACATTCCAGACTCGTTTGATGAGTTTTTCTCCCAATAAGTTCCCCACCAATTTGATATGGGGGGATGCCTTAAGGAGCGCAAAGGTGATATTTTCCCTGTCAAAGAAATTGTGGAAAGAGAAATACCCTTCTAGAAAATTCAACCAATTATCTAGGGAATCTACATCAATCTAGCCTTCAAATAAAGGAATATCAAAGTTAAATTGTACCTTGATGGGATTTGCATCCCTGAACCAACTGCTCATTGAAGATGCACTTGTCGCTGTCATAATTCGTAGAAGGATTTGAGTGAAACTATATATCGTCGCATTCCTCTGTTGCTCGAGGGCTTCTTCAAGCAGCGACTTGATATGATATTCTGCTCCATAGTCTCTCTTTTCTTGCACCATGGGAGGTTATTTTGTGGCAGTGATATTGATATTCACCAAGTAAAACTAGTTCGATACCAAAATATCTATACCCTGACCTCGTCGGGAACATGCGTCAAGAAACAATCAAAGAGCATATTTCTCTGATACCACTGATCATAAACACAACCATATTTCAAATATAACAGAGATACAGTAAACTCATATTCTATTAAATGGCGGAAATAGAACAGACTGTAATACAACTGCTAGAATGGTGGTAGCTATCTTTGAGAAGAGTTGTGCCTACTATGCTCATACATGCCAAGATGAATAAAAAATGAGTCCAAAGGGTCCCATTTATAATAACAATGAGGGAAAGAACCCCAAAATTCCAAAACATAACCCTAGAGGATCAACCGTCAGAAAGTTTGCAGCCCTAAGGTGGAAAGTTGAACAGTCAACTTCCCGGGGTCATAAATTTTGAATAAGATCTTCAATTTGGGCACTCGATAGCCCATTGAAAAGGTATATCCGAGATTTCTAACTTTCAAATAGGGCCAAATGCATGCCACCATATTCCATTTTTTCCCTCGAATGGACAAAAAACGTCGTTTAGGGCATCAAAACGACCCTAGAATTTTGGGACCCGAAAAACCATAGAACAATAACTAGGAAACTGCCAAAATGGATAATTGTTTTGAGCCAGTGGAATAGGTGGGTGGCCACTGATATCAATATGAATGAATCCCCCCTCCTTAGGAAGAAATGGTCTCCATTGCGTCAAATCCCGTATCCGATATCTCAAACTGTGTGGTGAGATGATGTCTTGGTGCGACATTTTCCTAAGAGAAGAGGTTTCCTTTCTTTGACATCTAGAGGGTTTTAATTGGTGCTAATTGATGCGCTGAAACTGTTTGAAAATTTTGGTTGTTGTGGTGTCCTTGTTTTGAACCGATATGGATGATTTATTCCTAGAGGAGCACCTTGAATGCATGTTCTTGCATCATAGAGGTACTTGAATAGATGACGAAACAATGACTTTGTGTTCTTCTTGTTTCTGCAGAGAAGAGACACCCTTTGCAGAGGATGTGAAGGTCTCTATGATCTGATGGTCTCCTTCAGGCATAATTGTGAATATGGATAATTTATTGGTGTGGGAGCTTATCTTCCTACCTTGCGAGATTGTGGCAGGTGCAACTGTCTCTGGGATCCGAGATATTTGTCATCTCAAAGTGACAACGACACTACGAGGTCGCGACTCATATACAACATGACGCCTCCACATATATGGTTGTCCTAAAAGAACATCACAGAATTCAAGTGGGTCCACATCACACAATACCTCTTCTTTGAAAGGATTGATTCCATATGGTAGGTGGAATTGTTGAGTAACCCAGATACCTCATCCTTGGTTTAGCCAACCTATGTTATAGGGTTGTGAGTGTGGTGTTGTCAGAAGATCCAATATATTGACGACGTCTACTGAGATCAGGTTCTTCTGGATGACATTGTCAACAACAAAATGTAGTGGCGTTCTCTTCACCCACATCTGTGAGTGGAAGAAGCACGCCTATGCGTCTGACTCTTCAGAATCCTCTAGTTGAATCTGTGTCGTAGCAACAGTGACAGTGGGGTCTGTATCAATGATCTGCTTCCCATGGTATGCATTTATGACATTGCGTTCTGAATTGGAATTCGGATCTGATTCTGAATATTTGATCTTGGATACCAATGACTGCATTGAGTGACATTCATCAGTGTTTTGCCAAGGGATTTTATGAAATTCACACCACTTCCTAGTGTCCTTCTTTGTCTTTTCATTCCCCTTCTTTTCTTGTGGCGGGGACTGGTTGTCATTTCCTTGTCCTATGTTTTGCGGGCCAAGGTTTCCCTTTCCTTACTTCTGCGGTATGTTCGTAGGTCCAAAGTTTCTCTTGTTCTTATGTTGAAATTTCTCGTCTATTTTGACAGCATACTGATAGGCAGATCCAAGTGAAGAGATGTCGAGGAAGTCCATCTCAGTTTGGATGTACTGATGTATACCACTACGATATTTCAGTATCACGTGCCGCTCAGATTCCTTAATACCAAGCTTTGTGCGCAAGTTATGAAATTTGTTGGAATACTTTGACACCGTCTAGTCCCTCTCTTGACGCAGAATGGTCTAGTTTGTGTACTAGTCATCATAGTTTCCCATAGGGTAATATTTTTCCTTAACGACATGTACGAAAGAGTCCTAAGTGGTATTTGTCTCAAACATTCCAAACCCATCTGATGAGTTTTTCTCCCAATAAGTACCCCACCAATTTTGGACATGAGGGTTTGCCTCAAGGTGTGAAAAGGTGATCTTTTCCCTATCTAAGAAATTGTGGATAGAGAAATACCCTTCTAGAACATTCAACCAATTATCTAGTGCATCTATATCAATCTAGCCTTCAAATAAAGGAATATCAAATTTAACTTGTACCTTGAAATGAGTTGCATCCCTGAACTGACTACTCGTTGAATATGCACTTGCCGATGTCGGCATTCGTAGAAGGATTTGGGAGAAACTATCCATCATATCATTCCTTTGTTGCTTGAGGGCTTCCTCAAGTAGAAATTTGATAGGATCTTTTGCTTTGTTGTCTCTCCTTTCTTCCACCATGGGAGTTAGTTTGGGGCAGCGAGAGTGATATTCCTGAAGTGAAACTAGTTCGAGACCAAACTCTCTATCCTGACCTCGTCGAGGACATGCACCAAGAAACAATCAAAGAGCATATTGCTCTGATACTACTGATCAATATTTATGTGAGAATGAAATTAAATAACAAAGATAACATCATAAACACAACTATATTTCAAAGATAACAGAGATACAGTAAACACATATTCTATTAAATGGCGGAAATAGAAGAAACTATAATGCAACTACTAGAATGGTATGCTATGCTCATTTGTACAATGATGAATAAAAAATGAGGAGAAAGGGGCCTATTTATAATAAGAATGAGGGAAAGAACCCAAAAATTCCAAAACCTAACCCTAGAAGATGAACTGTCATAATTTTTCGGCCCCAAGGTGTCAAGTTGAACAGTCAAATTCCCGGGGTCATAATGTTTGCATACGATCTCTGATTTGGACGCTTGATATCCCATTGGAAAGGTCTATATATTATTTACAACCTTCAAATGGGCCAAATGAATTTTTAATTTAAATTTTCTTCCACATGAATCACCAACAAACATCCTTTAGGGCCTCAAAACAGCCCCGAAAGTTCAAGACCCAAAAAATCGTAGAAAAATAACTAGGACATTGCCACAATGGAAAATTGTTTGAGAAAGTGGAATAGGTGGGTGGCCATTGATATCCATCTAGATCAATCCTCCCTCATTAGGAATCAATGGTATCCATTGCATCAAATATCATATCATATCTCGAATTGTGTGGTAAGATGATCTCCTGGTGCGACATTTATTGAAGTGAAGAGGCCGCCTTTTTTTGACATCCCAAGAGGGTTGTAATTGTTGCTGATTGATGCCCTAAAACTGTTCAACAATTTTGGTTGTTGTTTTGTCCTTGGTTTGAACCAATCTGGATGATTTCTTCCCATAGGAGCACCTTGAATGTGTGGCCTTGCATCGTAGAGTTACTCGGGTAGATGATGAAAAAATGAATCTGTGTTATTCTTGTTTCTGTAGAGCAGAGACACCCTGTGCAGAGGATGTGGAGGTCTCTGTGGTCTGATGGTATCCTTTAAACACAATTATGAAGAGGGATAATTTCCTGGTGTGGGAGCTTATCTTCCTACCTTATGATACTGTGGGAGGTGCAACTATCTCTGGGATCCAATATAGTTGTCCTCCCAAAGTGACAATGACACTGCGAGGTCGCGACTCATATATAGCATGACGCTTCCACATAAATGGTTGCCCTAAAAGAATATTACAGAATTCAAGTGGGGCTTATCACATAGTACCTCATCTTTGAAAGGATTGATGCCATATTCTAGGAATAACTGCTGAGTAACGTCGATACCTCGCCCTTGGTTTGGCCAACCGATATTGTAGGGTTGCAAGTGTGGTGTTTTCAGTAACTCCAATATCTTGATGACTTATATTTAGATCAGGTTATTTTGGCTACTATTGTCAACAAGAAAATGTAGTGGCATTCACTTCACCAACATCTGCGAGTGGAAGAGGTGCTCCTCTACCTCTAACTCTATAGGATCCGCTAGGTTAATTTGTGTGGTAGAAATAGTGAACGTGGTGTCTACATCAATGATCTGCTTCCCATTGTATGCACCGGTGAGATTGGTTTCTGAATCGGAATCGGGATCTGATTCTGAATATTTGATCTTGGCTACTAATGACTGCTTTGAGTGGCATTCATTAGTATTGTGCCAAGGGATTTTATGAAATTCGCACCACTTCCCGATGTCCTTATTTCTCTTTCCATTCCCCTTATTTTCTTGTGGGGGGGAATGGTTGTATTTTCCTTTTCCTATGTTTTGTGGGCCAGGGTTTCCCTTTCCTTGCTTATGCGGTATATTCTCAGGTCCAAATTTTCGCTTGTTCTTCTGTTGAAATTTCTCCTTGATTTTGACAGCATACCGATAGGAAGAACCAAGTGAAGAGATGGCGAGGAATTCCATCTCAATTCGGATATACCAATGTAGACCACTAAAATATTTCAGTATCAGGTTCCACTCATAGTCCTTGATACCCAACTTTGTGCACAAGGTATGAAAATTGTTTTGTACTCTGACACCGTTTGGTCCCTTTCTTGACGCAGAATGGTCCACTTTGTGTACTGGTCATCATAGTTTCCCATAGGGTAATATTTTTCCTAGACGACATCTATGAAAGAGGCCCAAGTGGGATTTGTCTTAAATATTTCAGACTCGTATGATGAGTTTTTCTACCAATAAGTACCCCACCAATTTTGGACATAGGGGACTACCTTAAGGAGCACAAAGGTGATATTTTCCCTGTCAAAGAAATCTTGGACAGAGAAATACCCTTCTAGAACATTCAACCATCTAGTGAATCTGCATCGATATGCCTTCAAATAAAACAATATCAAAGTTAACATGTACCTTTAATGGATTTGCATCCCCGAACCAATTGCTCGTTGAAGATGCACTTGCCGCTGCTGGCATTCGTAGAAGGATTTGGGAGAAACTGTCCATCATCTTGTTCCTCCGTCACTAGAGGGCTTCCTCAAGAAGCAAATTGATAGTATATCATGCTTTGTTGTCTCTCTTTTCTTCAACCATGGGAGGTCATTTGGGATGGTGAGAGTGATCTTTCCAAAGTGAAACTAGTTCAATACCAAACTCTCTATACCCTAACCTAGTCAGGGACATGCACCGAGAAAAAATCAAAGAGCATATTTCTCTGATACCACTGATCCGGATTTATGTGAGAACAAAATGAATAACAGAGATACCATCATAAACAAAGCTATATTGCAAAGATAACATAGATACCGTAAAGACATATTCTATTAAATGGCAGAAACAAAACAGACCATAATACAACTGCTAGAATGGCTGTAGCTATCTCTGAGAACAAATGTGGCTGCTATGCTCATATGTGTCAAGTTGAATACAAAATGAGACCAAAGCGGCCTATTTATAATATGAATGAGGGAAAGAACCCAAAAAATTCCAAAACATAACCCTAGAATATGAACCGTCATAAATTTTGTCCCCCAAGGTGGCAAGTTGAACAGTCAACTTCCTGGGGTCATAACATTTGCATACGATCTCCGATTTTGGCACTCAATGGCCCATTAGAAATATCTATCTGACATTTAAAAAATTTGAATGGGGCCAAATGTATATCAATAAGAACTAATTGTTCCCCTGTATCACCAAAAAACATTGTTTAGGGCCTCAAAACAGCCCCGAAAGTTTGGGACCCAAAAAATCATAGAAAAATAACTAGGAAAATGCCACAATGGAAAACAAAATTGAGGCAGTGGAATAGGTTGGTGGTCACTGATATCCATCTAGATCAATCATCCTCATTAGGAAGAAATGGTCTGCATTGTGTCAAATCTTGTATCATATCTCGAACTGTGTGGTGAGATGATCTCCCGGTGTGACATTTGCTAAAGTGAAGAGGCTTCCTTTCTTTAACATCCCAAGAGGGTTGTAATTGTTGCTGATTGATGCTCTAAAACTATTCAACAATTTTGGTTGTTGCATTGTCCTTGGTTTGAAATGATCTAGATGATTTATTCCCAAAGGAGGACCTTCAATATGTGGTCTTGCATCATAGAGGTACTCAGGTAAATGATGAAACAATGACTCTGTGTTCTTCTTGTTTCTGCGGAGTAGAGAGACCCTGTGGAGAGTATGTGGAGGTATCTGTGATCTGATGGTCTCCTTTAGATGCAATTATGAAGAGGGATAATTTCTTGGTGTAAGAGATTATCTTCCTACCTTGCAATATTGTGGCAGGTGCAACTGTCTCTAGGATCCGATAGAGTTGTCCTCCCAAAGTGACAACAACATTGCGATGTCACAACTCATATACAACATGACTCTTCCACATATACGGTTGTCCTAAAAGAACAACACAGACTTCAAGTGGGGCCACATCACACAGTACCTCATCTTCAAAAGGCTTGATATGGTAAGAGGTATTACTGAGTAATGTGGATACCTCATCCTTGGTTTAGCCAACTGATGTTGTAGGGTTGCGGGTGTGGTGTTGTCGAAATATCCAATATCCTTACGACTTCTGCGGAGATCAAGTTATTTTGGTTGTCGTTGTCAACAACAAAATATAGTGGCATTCCCTTCACCCACATCTGTGAGTGGAAGAGGCGCTCCTCTGCCTCTGACACTTCAAGCTCCTCTAGTTGAATCTGTGAGGTATCAACAATGATATTGGGGTTTGCATCAATGATATGCTTCCCATGGTCTCCAGTTGTGACATTGGGTTTTGAATCAGAATTAGGATCTGATTCTAAATTATTTATCTCATCTACTAATGACTGCTTTGAGTGACATTCATTTGTGTTGTGCCAAGAGTTTTTATGAAATTTGAACCACTTCCTAGTGTCCTTCTTTGTATTTCCATTCCCCTTCTTTGCTTGTGTGAGGGACTGGTTGTCTTTTCCTTGTCAAGTGTTTTGCGGGCCAGGGTTTCCCTTTCCTTGCTTCTACGGTATGTCTGTAGGTCCAAATTTTGGCTTGTTCTTCTGTAGAAATTTCTCCTTGATTTTGACAGCATACTGATAGGAATATCCAAATGAAGAGATGTCAAGTAAGTTCATCTCAGTTCGGATGTGCCGATGAATACCACTGGGAGATTTCAGTATCATGTACCGCTCAGAGTCCTTGATACCCAACTTTGTGCGCAAGGTATAAAAGTTGTTGGTGTACCCTGACATCATCTGGTCCCTCCCTTGACATAGAATGGTCTAGTTTGTGTCCTATTCATCATAGTTTCCCACAAGGTAATATTGTTCCTTGAGGGAATCTATGAAAGAGGCCAACTGGGATTTGTATCAAACATTCCAGACTCGTCTAATGAGTTTTTCTCCCAATAAGTACACCACCAATTTTGGGCATGGGGGACTGCCTTAAGGAGCGCAAAGATGATATTTTTCCTATCAAAAAAAATTTGGACAAAGAAATAGCCTGCTAAAAAATTCAACCAATTATCTAGGGAATCTACATCAATATTAAATTCAAATAAAGGGATATCAAAGTTAACTTGTAACTTGAAGGGAGTTGCATCCCCGAACTGACTGCTCGTTGAATATGCACTTGCCACTTCCAGCATTCGTAGAAGGATTTGGGAGAAACTATCCATCATCTCGTTCCTATGTCGCTCGAGCGATTCCTAGATCATCGACTTCATATGATCTCTGACTCCATCGTCTCTCTTTTATTCTGCCATGGGAGGTCCTTGGGGGCAGCGAGAGTGATATTCCCCAAGTGAAACTAGTTCAATACCAAACTCTCTATACCCTAACATCGTTGGGGACATATGCCAAGAAACAATCAAAGTGTAGAAATTCTGACCAGCAATAGATTAATTTCACTCACAACAAATTACAATTGATCATGCAAAATTGTCAACAATGGAGACTGAAAATGGAGCTGTAACACAAAATTATATTAAATCAGTGTACAATATCCAACCCTGTAATATCATAGGTTGTTGAATATATAGAATACATCAATAGGTCGAATGCATAAGGAGGCATCCAAAACTAGCATAAAGCAGGCTTACCCAAAATAGGCAAATCCCCCATAGGTGTAAAAAGCTGATCCCAAATCTGTCATGAAGCTCACGAATTGGCAAGGGCGAATGGGCAAGCTAATGAGTGGTGGAATGGCAGCTCGTACATGCTTTTTCATGGAGGAAAGAGTGGAGGATGAAAGGGCAAGAAAACAAGTTCACCTCACCTAGTCTTGCTTTCCTATGTGCCTTAAAACACTGAAAAAGCAGTCAATAAAGCAGAAAAAGCAGAAGGGCACCTAGGAGGCCAGGAATAAAGCAAATTTGACTCCTAAGGCTTTCCCAAGTGCTACATGAGTCAAATATGGCAAGTTTGACCTCTATGGATAGGCAATTAGCAACTTGCACATGGTAGGACTCATGAACTAGGCAAATAAGACAAAAATAAATGAGTTA
>LPNX010975384.1:943890-975869 GCA_001517045.1 Pseudotsuga menziesii | reverse complement strand
AACTTGCACATGGTGGGACTCATGAACTAGGCAAATAAGAAAAAAATAAATGAATTAATGTCTAAGTGGGTAATACTATGGGTTTGATTATTCTAACACAAAGAGAAGATTGGTCTGATACCACTGATCCAGATCTATGTGAGAATGAAATAAAATAACAGAGATAACATCATAAACACGACCATATTGCAAATATAAAAGAGATACAGTAAACACATATTCTATTAAATGGTGGAAATAGAAAAGACTGTAATACAACTGTTGGAATGGTGGTAGCTATCTCTCAGAAGATATGTGGTTGCTACACTCATCCATGCCAATTTGAATACAAAATGAGGCCATATGGGCCTATTTATAATAAGAATTAGTGAAAGAACTCCAAAAGTCCAAACATAACCCTAGAAGATGGACCATCATAAAGTTTGCGGCCCCAAGGTGGCAAGTTGAACAATCAACTTCTTGTGGTCATAAATTTTGCATATGATCTCTTATTTGGGTGCTTGATATCCCATTGGAAAGGTCTATCCGAGCTTTAAAACTTTAAAATGGGGCAAAATGAAAGGCAAGGAAATTAATCAGCTCCCTCGAATCGCTAAAAAATGTCATTTAAGGCCTCAAAACAGCCTCAAAAGTTTGGGACTTGAAAAAACGTAGAAAAATAATGAGGAAATTGCCACAATGGACAATTGTTTTGAGCCAACGGAATAGATAGGTGGCCATCGATCTCCATCTGGATCAATCCTCCCTCCTTAGGAAGCAATGGTATCCATTGCATCAAATTCGGTATCATATCCCGAACTGTGTGGTAAGATGATCTCCAAGTGCGACATTTGTTGAAGTGAAGAGGATGCATTTCTTTGACATCCTGAGAGCGTTGTAATTGTTACTGATTGATGCGTTGAAACTATTCAACAATTTTGGTTGTTGTGTTGTCCTTGTTTTGAACTGATCTGGATGATTTATTCTCAGAGGAGCATTTTGAATGTGTGGCCTTGCAAACTAGAGGTACTCGGGTAGATGAAGAAAAAATGACTCTTTGTTTTTCTTACTTCTACAAAGCAGAGACACCCTGTGCAGAGGATGTGGAGGTCTCTGTGATCTGATGCTATCCTTCATATGCAATTATGAAAAGGGATAATTTCTTGGTGTGGGAGCTTATCTTCCTACCTTATGAGATTGTGGAAGGTGCAACTATCTCTGGGATACGATAGAGTTTTCCTCCCAAAGTGACAACGACACTGCGAGGTCGTGACTCATATACATCATGATGCTTCCACATATATGGTTGTCCTAAAAAAAAATCATAGACTTCAAGTGGTTCCACATCACACAATACCTCATCTTTGAAAGGCTTGATTCTATATGGTAGGCGGCAATGCTGAGTAATGTGGATATCTCATCCTTGGTTTACCCAAATGATGTTGTAGGGCTATGGGTGTGGTGTTTTCAAAAGATCCAATATCTTGACAACTTCTGATGAGATCAGGTTCTTTTGGTTACCATTGTCAACAAAATAAATTAGTGGAATTCCCTTCACCTACATCTACGAGTGGAAGAGGCGCTCCTCTGCCTCTAAATATTCGGGCTCCTCTGGTTAAATTTGTGCAGTAGAAACAATGACAGTGGGGTCTGCATCAATGATATGCTTCCCATTGTCTATAGCTGTGACATTGGGTTCTGATCCGAATTGAGATTTGATTCTGAATATTTGACCTTGACTATCAATGAATGCATTGAGCGACATTCATCAGTGTTGTTCCAAGGTCTTTTATGAAATTCACTCCACTTCTAGGTGTCCTTCTTTGTCTTTCCATTCCCCTTATTTTCTTGTGGAGGGGACTGGTTGTATTTTCCTTGACCAGTGTTTTGCAGGCCACGATTTCCCTTTCCTTGCTTTTGTGGTATGTTCGTAGGTCCAATATTTCGCTTGTTCTTCTGTTGAAATTTCTCCTCAATTTTGACAACATACCAATAGGAAGATCCAAGTGAATAGATGTCAAGGAAGTCCATCTCAATTTAGATTTACTGATGTAGAACACTGTGATATTTCAGTATCACTTGTTGCTCATATTCCTTGATACCCAGCTTTGTGCACAAGCAATGAAATATGTTGGTGTACTCCAAGACCTTTGGGTCCCTCTCTTGACGCAGAATGGTCCATTTTGTGTACTAGTCATCATAGTTTCCCACTGGTAAATATTGTTCCGTGATGACATCTATGAAAGAGGCCCAAGTGGGATTTGTCTCAAACATTCTAGACTCGTCTGATGAGTTTTGATCCCAATAAGTACCTCACTAGTTTTGGACATGGGGGACTTCCTTAAGGAGTGCAAAGTTGATATTTTCCCTGTCAGAGAAATACCCTTATAGAACATTCAACTAATTATTTAGGGCATATGCATCGATAGGGACTTCAAATAAAGGAATATCAAATTTAACTTGTACCTTAAAGGGAGTTACATCTCCGAACCGAGTGCTCATTGAAGATGCACTTGTCGCTGTCGACATTTGTAGAAGGATTTGGGAAAAACTATCCATCGTCTCGTTCCTCTATTGCTCAAGGGATTCCTCAAGAAATGATTTGACATGATCTCATGCTCCATATTATCTATTTTATTTCTCCATGGGAGGTCATTTGGGGTGGCAAGAGTGATCTTCCCCAAGTGAAACTATTTCGAGACCAAACTCTCTATACCCTGACCTTGTCTAGGAAATGCACTGAGAAACAATCAAAGAGAAGATTGCTCTGATACCACTGAACCAAATTTATGTGAGAAGGAAATGAAATAATAGAGATAACATTATAAACATATCCATATTTCAAAGATAACATAGATACCGTAAACACATATTCTATTAAATGGAAGAAATAGAACAGATTGTAATACAACTCCTAGAATGGGGGTAGCTATATCTAAGAAGAGATGTGAACGCTACGCTCATATGTACCAAGATTAATACGAAATTAGGACAAAGGAGCCTGTTTATAATAAGAATGATGGTGATAACCCCAAAATTCCAAAAATAACCCTAGAAGATGAATCGTCATAAAGTTTGCAGCCCCAAGGTGGCAAGTTGAACAACCAACTTCTCGGGGTCATGAATTTTGCATACGATCTCTTATTCGGGTGCTCGATAGCCCGTTGGAAAGTTCTTTATGAGATTTAAAAATTTTGATTAGGGCAAAATTCATGCCAACGACAACCATTTGGCCCCCTGAATCGCCAATAAATGTCGTTTAGGGCCTCAAAATGACCCCAAAAGTTTGGGACCCAAAAAACCTTAGAAAAATAACTAGGAAACTACCACAATGGACAATTGTTTTGAGCTAGTGGAATATGTGGGTAGCCACCGATATCCATATGGATCAATCATCCCTCCTTAGGAATCAATGGTCTCCATTGCGTCAAATCCCGTATCATATCTCAAACTGTGTGGTGAGATGATCTCCTAGTACAGCATTTGCCAAACCAAAGAGGCTGCCTTTCTTTGACATCCCGAGAGGGTTGTAATTGCTACTGATTGATGCGGTGAAACTATTAAACAATTTTGGTTGTTTTTTTGTCCTTGGTTTGAACCGATCTAGATGATTTCTTCCCATACCAGCACCTTGAATGTGTGGCCTTGAACTGTAGAGGTACTCGGATAGATGACGAAACAATGACTTCATGTTCTTATTTTTGCAGAGAATAGACACCCTGTGCAGAGGATGTGGAGGTATTTGATATATGATGGTCTCCTTCAGATGCAAATGTGAAGAGAGATAATTTCATGGTGTGGGATCTTATCTTCCTACCTTGTGAGACTATGGTAGGTGAAACTGTCTTTGGGATCCAATAGAGTTGTCCTCCCAAAGTGACAATGACACTGCGAGGTCATGACTCATATACATCACAACGCTTATAAATATATGGTTGTCCTAAAATAACATCATAGAATTCAAGTGGGGTCACATCACACAGTACCTAGTCTTTGAAAGGCTTGATTCCATATGGTAGGCGACATTGTTGAGAAACGCAGATACCTCATCCTTGGTTTAGCCAACCGATGTTGTAGGGTTGTGGGTGTGGTTTTGTCGAAAGATCCAATATCTTGATGACTTCTACTGAGATCAAGTTCTGTTTCCTGTCATTGTCAACAACAAAATGTGGTGACATTCCCTTCACCCTCATCTGTGAGTGGAAGAGATGCTCCTTTGCCTCTGACTCTCCAGGATCCTCTAGTTGGATCTATGCGATAGTGACAATGACATTGATGTCTGCATAAATGATCTTCTTCCCATGGTCTGCAGCTATGACATTGGGTTCTAAATCGGAATCGAGATCTTATTCTGAATATTTGATCTCAGTTACCAATGACTGCTTTGAGCAGCATTAATCAATGTTGTGCCAAGGGATTTTATGAAATCCGTACCACTTCCCGGTGTCCTTATTTGTATTTCCATTCCCATTCTTTCTTGTGGTGGGGACTAGTTTTGTTTTCCTCTTCCTGTGTTTTACAAGCCAAGATTTCCCTTTCCTTTCTTCTGCGATATGTTCATGGGTCCAAAGTTTTGCTTGTTCTTCTGTTGAAATTTCTCCTCGATTTTGACATCATACTGATAGGCAGATCCAAGTGAAGAGATGTTGAGGAAGTCCATCTCAGTTTATATGTACCGATGTATAACACTGCAATATTTCAGTATCAAGTGTCGCTCGATGTAGTTTCTCTTTTTGAAATTTTATTAAATGACCAATTTTTCACTTTTTCCCCAATTTCGACCCTTGACTAGTTTTGATGTCTAGGTCTCCAAATTGGCCCAAATGCTCCCAAATATTCTCAGAGTGTGTATGACTGATATTAATACTCAAATATTATTTTCATATATGATTTATAAACCTCCAACCACTTCTGCAAACTAGTTTTATATTCTGATCAAAGTAGGAGTCTTTACTAGCAAATTGGGGTTCCAATTCCCCCTAGGTAAATGTTGGAATGGCTTCTCAAATGATCCCAAACCCACTTGAAATTATGAATGGAAGTAGGTTAAATGTAAATAAAATAATTATGAACTCATATGCATCACCAGTCAACTTTTAATGTCTGCTATAACTCCCTTAAATCAGATGCAAAAGACTAGTTTCAACCTTGGGGGAAATGATAGGAAAACTTCTCCAAATGCTTTGAAACTCAACAAAATAACTCCAAATTATTGTGTACTGAAAATTAAACTAATATAATCCATAAATAACATTCCATTTATTCATAAACCATCAGTATTTTACTTATCCATTCGAATCTATCAACATTATATTGTTCGCAACAAGGTAGTGGGAGAATGGCACTGTTTCTTTATTGTTTGACATTTATGCGTGAAATTTTTGGGTATTTTGACCTGAGAGTATTCTGAAATTTATATAAATATAATTTACATCAGAACATAAAATAATGGGGCATTATAATCTCCCCCAAATAAATTAATATCTCACCCAAAGCGCAATCCCTCCATGAGTAAGAATATGCCATAAAAACTAGAAATGGTTGAGAGAAAGTGTTACAATAGAAAGAACCACGAGCTTCCCTATATATTACACCTGCAACTAAAAATCCATAAAATATCCATTAAATACCTTAGTGTCCTCTCCAAACACCAAAGTGGATGGCAATCTTTCACCCTCGAAATTGGCTAAGGCAAGAAAACTAGTCATCCACTAGCTCTCACAATTCACAAATGACAATTTCTCAAATGAGGAAAATCTATTCTCTTGGTTGATTCCTGTATTTTATAAATATCCTTAGACTTATAATGTTATAAATCCATACACAAACTCAATCCAATTCGAATTTGGGTGTGGGCTCAATATTTTCCATGTGTCCTCCCTTTCCTAGCCTTCCATCTCCCCCCAATTTGAGTAGGAACCCATTCAAATTCCCCATCTCACATGAGTGCCCTTTTGGATGATATATTTTGACCTGAAATTTTATATATGTCATATTTCATCCTTCAGATATTATTTGTGTCATGGGTGTCATATCATCTTCATCATTGTTGTCATAGAACTAGGGAATCTAGTCCAAGTGTCTCACTAGCTCCAAAATGACTCTTCCTCTCCCATGTAAGTTACATTTCCTTCCAAATTAGACCTATTATGTATTTTTCCAATTTTATTAGTATTATAACTCATCCAATAAAATTTATTCTTCCCATGGATTCAAAATTTCAAGAGGAGGATGCCGTGTAGCTCATAAATTCTAGCTTGTGTGGGCCTCATATTCTCCATGTGTCTCCATGCTCCATTGCCACTTAAATTTTCTCTTGTATTTATTTATTTAGATGCTTTATTAAATATTTATTCCATTCTAATTTTAAAACATCATTCATTTTCCCACTTATTCCAAATCCCAAAGCTTCCACCCCCAACCTAGGAAACTAGTAATTTTACTCCTTGGCAATTATTTGACCCTTACCATCAATTTGACAAACTCTAATGAATATGTAAAATGTGATTAGGCCATTGTGACCCAATGAAAAATTTGGGACATTACAAATCCTCCCTTCCCAATATTTCTTGTCCTCAAGCAATTTCAAACATGGGTATTGAAGAACCTGCTTTATGTATGATTCTTTGAAGTTGCCACCGAGTTTCCCAACTTTGAGTCTTTGATATTCCGTGAAGATTTGAGAGAGGAACCACCATGCTTGATGCTGCACTAATCTGATTAAAATAACTTTATTAAGTGGGTAATCCATCTCCCATACTACTTATTTCCCAAAAAAATTGAAATCAATGGGACTAAACAATATCCCAGGGTCCCATTGCTTGTATTGCACTCCAACAATTAAGAGTGCTCTCCAACTCATACCATTAGGAAAGAGATTTCTGAGATCCCATTTTTTTGTCTGCATTCTTCCAAACATCATGAGTACATTATATATCATCAAAGTACATAACAACATAATAAAAATTTACATCAAGGAGGTGCCTCATCAAAAAATCATGAAAGTGCTTATACCTCCAAGTAAGTAGACTGCCATTTTCCAAGTGCATACAAGCTTCAAGTGGCCAATCAAATATGCTCCAATGACATAGGTGAGGATCCCATGTCCCATAATTCTTCTCCAAATATATATAATGTGCATCAATATAATCAGCCATGTGTTCTTTCATCCAAGGAGTGAATGAAGAACCTCCACCAAAATCTGAACCAAATAATGAGCAAAAGAAACAAGGAGAGTTCAAATGACTCAAAGAAGTCTCACCCATACATCCATGAATGAGAGAATCATAAAGATATAACAAAGTATGTGGCTGGAAACAAAATTTTTCTCCAATCATAAATCTATTCACCCCATTGTTGGATGAATTTCCTACAACATCAAATGAACCAAATGTTGAGCAAGAGAAACCATGAGTCTTCAAGTGACTCAAATGCATATCATAGGTGCATCCATGTAGATGTGCATAATCATAAAGTAACAAAGGATGCTTTTTTTAATCTAAATAAGAATGTTCTCCAACCATGTCATCATAAAAATTAAATCTAGGAGTTCCATACTCCTCATGTGGCACCATAAAAAATAACCCTTTCACCCATACTTCATTGAGACTAATGCTGCAAAACATGGAATTGTAGGATGTAGGAGAATGAAATAACTCACCCAAATGACCAAAAAGTTCAGAAGTTTCATCATGGGAAGTATCCATATGGTTAGTATCATGTGGCTCCTTCAAAAGTGTGAAACCTTTGTCATAGATTTTTCCAATGTAGAGGAATCATGCTCTTCTTTAAAAATTGCATAACCTTCATCAAGAGACTATTCAAGTTCCTCTTCCACCACATCAAGTGTTTGGATCTCTTCAAGTTCATCTTCAAACACATAAATCACATTCAAATTTCTACATTTCTCATGATCCACCATGTCATGAGAATACTCCAAACAATCTACCATTTGACAATCTGAAACATAGGAGGAAAAACAAGTACCTTGCAACGTTTCAAGAATTTGCTTGTTTTGAATTGTGAGCTTATGATTATCCTCATTATTCTTCAAGTATGCATCCTGTAAAAATTCATTAAGCTCAAACAAATTGTTTCTATAAAAAATAAAAGACATGAAATTAACTTTCATGTGGCACATTTCTCTTTGAATATTCTCCATGTCTTCAAGGAAGGATGTTTCCTCCAATGAAGTAGCTCTCCAACAAGAATTTGACACTAATGCTTGAGTGTCATGGAGTATTCTAATTTTCTTTTGGATCTTCTTTTCGTTCATATTTAGGGACCCTTCAATAAAATGAGGCTCTTGCAAATGACCCCCCTCATCTTCTTCCTTCTTTCTTGGACCAACTTCATGAAGCTCAAGTGGTGATGGGGAAGTTTATCTTGTTTCTTCTTCAACTGCTACAAGGTATTAATTTTCATGTTTACTAGAAATTTGGCTTGCAGCAACATTTTTAAATATTATATCTATGTCACCAACATAGATTTGTGAGCACCCATAAGTAGGTACTCCTTCATAGTTTAAACATCCATCAGTAGATGCTCTTTGTTTCATTTCCAAGGTAGAATGTGTCTCGAAATGATCTTCAGTATTTTCAATAGAATTTTCTTCATACTCATGTGATTTTTATTCATCCTTTTCAGATTCACTTGGGAGTGACTTTCGATCCTCTTCATTTACTACTTCTACTTCACCTATTTCAGAACTAGGTGGTTCATGGGTCTCCTCCTTTTGCTCCTTCAAGCAAGCTGGTGCATTTTTCCCCTTGGTTTTCTCAAAATCAATATATTTTATCCAACCTTGGATATCCAAAAACTCAAGTCCTTTCATAATATTCTTGTTCATGTCTTCAAATATAGGTTCCATGATTTTTATATGCTCCTCGCCATAATATGAAGTTCCCTTTTCATCCCTAGTCATAGTATCCTCTTCAACAAAAGAAATTTTAGGTTTCAATATCTAATGGTGGTCCTTGAATTATTGTCCTCATAAATATAAGACCACATAAGGTTCAAATATCATACTATGATACCACTTTTAATATCCCTTTTTGAAATTTTATTAAATGACCAATTTTCACTTTTTCCCCAATTTCGACCCTTGACTAGTTTTGATGTGTAGGTCTCCAAATTGGCCCAAATGATCCAAAATATTATCAGAGTGTGTATGAATAATATTAATACTTGAATATTATGTTCTTATATGATTTATAACCCTCCAATAACTTCTACAAACTAGTTTTATATTCTGATCAAAGTAGGAGTCTTTACTAGGAAATTGGGGTTCCAATTCCCCCTAGGTAAATGCCGGAAATGGATTCTCAAATGCTCCAAAAACCATTATAATTTATGAATTGAAGTGGTTTAAATGTAAATTAAATCAATATTAACTCATATGAATCACCATTCAACTTTTAATGTCTGCTATAACTCCGTTAAATCAGATGCAAAAAGACTAGTTTCAACCTTGGGGGAAATGATAGGAAAACTTGTCCAAATGCTATGAAACTCAAAAAAATAAATCCAAATGCTTATGTCTTTAAAATTAAAATAATATAATCCATAAATAACATTCCATTCATCCACAAACCATCATAATTTCACTTATATATTCTAATCTATCAACATTATATTGGTTCACAACAAGGTAGTGGGGGAATGGCACTGTTTCTTCATTGTTTAACATTTATACATGAAATATTTTGGCTATTTAGAAATAAGATTATTCTTAAATTTAAATAAATAAATAAAATTCCATTCATCTATAAACCATCAGTACTTTACTTATCCATTCGAATCCATCAACATCAATTTGATTCACAACAAGATAGTGGGGAAATGGCACTATTTCTTCATTGATTAACATTTTTACATTAAATATTTCAGTATTTAGAACTGAGAGTCTTATGAAATTTAAGTAAATATAATTTACATAATAACATAAAATAATGTGGCATTATAATCTCCCCCAAATAAATCAATATCTCACCCAAAGCGCAATCCCTCCATGAGCAAGAATATGCCATAAAAATTGGAAATGGTGGAGAGAAAGTGATGCAATAGAAGGAACCAAGAGATGAACTGTAGCTTACAACTGAAAATAAAAATCCAATAAATATCCATGAAATACCTGAATGGCCTCTCCAAACACCAACTTGGATGGGAATCTTTCACCCTCGAAATTGGCTAAGACAAGAAAACTAGTCATCCACTAGCTCTCACAATTCACAAATGACAATTTATGAAATAAGAAAAAAGATATTCTCTTGGTTGATTCCTGTATTTTATAAAAATACTTATCCTTCTAATTTTACCAAATCCATCCACAAACTCAATCAAATTCTAATTTGGGTGTGGGCTCAATATTTTCCATGTGTCCTCCCTTTCCTGGCCTTCCATCTTCCCCCAATTTGAGTAGGAACCCATTGAGCTTCCCAAATCACATGAGCACCCTCTTGGATGATATATTTCAACATGACATTTCATATATGTCATATTTCAGCATTCATATCTGATTTGTGTCATAGGTGTCATAGCATCTTCATCATTGTTTTCATAGAGCTAGGGAATCTAGTCCAAGTGTCTCACTAGCTCCAAAATGACTCTTCCTCTCCCATGTAAGTTACATTTCCTTCCAAATTTTACCTATGATGTATATGGACAAGTGTATTAGCCTTATAAATCATCCAAGAACATTTAGTATTTCCATGGATTCAAAATTGCAAGAGGAGGATGCCATGTGGCACATAAATTCTAGCTTGTGTGGGCCCCGTAGTCTCCATGTGTCTCCATGCTCCATTTTCACTTCAATTTTATCTTGTATTTATTTATTTATATCCTTTATTAAATATTTATGGCTTCTAATGTTCAAACATCATTCATTTTCCCCATTATTCCAAATCCCAAAGCTTCCACCCCCAACCTAGGAAACTAGTAATTTTCCACTTGGCAATTATTTGACCCTTACCATCAATTTGACAAACTCTAATGAATATGGAAAATGTGATTAGTACATTTTGAACCAATGAAAAATTTGGGACATCACACTCGGAATCCTTGATACCCAGCTTTGTGCGCAATGTATGGAATTTGTTGGTGTACTCCAACACCGTCTGGTCCCTCTCTTGACGTAGAATGGTCCAGTTTGTGTACTAGTCATCATAGTTTCCCATAGGGTAATATTGTTCCTTGATGAAATATATGAAAGAGGACCAAGTGGTATTTTTCTGAAACATTCCAAACTCATCTGATGAATTTTTCTCCTAATAAGTACCCCACCGATTTCATTAGACAATTAAACATGAATCTGTGGCCACCCACCTATTGCTTTTGAGCTAGTGGAATAGGTCGGTGGCCACAATAATAATTAGAAAATTTCATTAAACATGAATTTAATATAACAATTTAAAGTAGAATATTTCATATGCATTAAGTATAAGATAATGAAATGCAACTAGGTGATTAATTTAAACATAATGCTAAATTTAATTACCTCTATCATCTAGTGGCTCGTCCCGGGTGAATAATATGTTCTAACACCCTCTCCAATCCAATCACGTGTATGGAAATGAAACAATATCTAATTTGACCTCCAAGTTTCCTAGCATTTGCAACATGCCTCGGTCAATCCTCGTTTGGAAATCTGGTTGTCCCCTCTTGGGCATCTTCCCCCCCACATGGATGCACACATATTTCATCAACCTAGGAGGGAACCACTAAAAATATGGCATAATGATTAGAAATATATCAAAAAATAAACAAAATAACAATGAACCAAAAGGCAAGTTCCCCTCGTGAATACACGCACGACATCAGCTAAGAGAAAATTGAAACTATTGTAAAAAAATAGTAGACCACCTAATGCATCTAGGTCTCTTCACTAAAGAAGGGAGGCTAATTTTCTTCCCATCGGTCATATGATGTAAAATGGCCACCACAAAATAATATAGGTGCCTCACATCCTCTCCACCAAAAGAAAAAATTGAAAGTTGTTCACCGCACACATAGACTTGAGCAGGGTCAATGATTTAGGGATCGACATATCTCTAAATATATACTAGCTAAGACCTTGCTACAACTCTAGCTGGGGAATGAAGGAACCTAGGTAAGTCATCACCTATCTTGGAGAGTCGATTGATAAAAAAAATGTCCTCCTTAGTGGATTGGTACCAGTCATCTGGACCAACTTGAAAAGTATTCCTATGATGATCCCAGCATGCGATCAACTGAGAGAGAAATGTATTATTCCCCTTGAGATATGTTTCCTTCTCATAGAATTTGAGAAGGCCAAAAATCCTCAGTAGGACTCTAGTCCGAGTTTGAATGGGGTGAGGGAATAAATCTCTCTCCCTCTCCCTGGTCTCCCACTCTCACATGAAGTTATACTGATCAACATGTGCTTGTTGTTGTTTCCTAGCATTGTAGCGTTGATGTAGTTTGAAATGTTACATCAATTGGTCTCATAAATATACATGTAAAATCAATATATGAACATTTAATCCACTAAATTTTATTTTATTTTGCAATAAAACCCTTAGTGTGCCTAATTCACAATAACGCACCACTAGCGTTGTGCTTTCATGTAATAAGCATTGTTGTCGATGCGCTAAAATAAGTATCGTGAACCGATAATATAATTAAATATTTAAACAATTCCCTAAATAAAATATCCATAGATACATTTTATAATTTTTTCTTAATGGTGTGCCTCGAACACACCAGTGCATCAAACATCAGTGCATCAACTTCCAATATGCGATGCGCTTTAATCATATAAACACACCACATTTATTAAAGGTTAAAATTTTATATAAAAATATTGACAGTGTGCCCATGGCACATCATTGCAATTGTTACACACATTTCTCACCATCATCATACTATGATAACAAAACATCAGAACTTTCCTCAAAACCCCAAGTTGTGAAGTTGAATTTGGGCCAGGATCAATGATTTCATGCCTTTGTCCACCACTGCACTCTCCTTGTGGGCAATGTGTGTTACCCCAATGCATAATAATTTTTTTCCATGAACAAAAAGCGGTGCCACCATCACATGCCTTACTACAATGAGCGGTTCACTATGGGTAATGCTCTGTCTTAGTTGATAAAGAGCGGTGCTCGAGTTTTAAAGATAAAAAGAGAAGTTTCACGAAGCTTCTCGAACCTTGGCTTCGTGGAAAACTCATCCCTAGACTCTTGGACCACCTGGGATTCTTGAGATCCATCCTTGTAGGATCTCCCCTCCATCTCACCCATGATAATATCAACCTTCCCTATCCTCAAATGACTATAAATCTTGGCTCATCCCCCACGGGTAAAGAGAGGAAGATTATGCTACAACATCAAAACCCTGGCCAAATATAACCAAGGAGAGGGGGCACTAGGTGGAGAGGTTTGAATCTTTGGAGGCAAGGTTTCAATGTTGGACCCTGTGATATATCACAAGTTGTGGTGGTTTGACAATCCTGTGAGGATCCTAACTTTTTACCACTCCTATCACAAGTTTTGATTTTTTCTTTAGATTGAGATGTGTTTGATTTGCTTAACTAGATAGGGTTTCCTATTTTTGAGATCAGTTTAATTTTTGCAAACTACTTGATTTACCATGGAGGAGATCTCGTTGGTTACAAGGGTTATCACCGAAAAATCCTTTGAATTCTCCGGGTCAACCTCCCATGGAAAGAGACATGGAGAAAAATTATGAGGTGGGTATTGCTTCTATGCCTAAATTGAAAGGAGTTCCAATTGAAGAGGAATGAATTGAATCTCCTCTTCCCAGTGCTCCCATGATAGACCCATTAGGACCACCACTAATGGAGCAACCGTCCTCTTGGAACACATACTTTATCATCCCAACTCCTTCTGGAGCTAGGATTAATAAATTTCAGCTTGATGAAATGGTACCTCCTATATTTGGACCTATGCTCCATTTTGGGAAACTTCCCTTGGTCAAGTTATCTCTCAGTTCGGTACTACTACTACCGTTAATGTGTCAGTTATGGAGTTGACCCCAAACTCTAGAAGACCCTTTCCCTACCTTTTACCTAGTGATATTTTAGGTAGGTCATTGAATATTCCTTCTAGTGTTGTTCCATCCAATCCTCCGTGTGCACCTATGGTATATAGACTTGAAACTCCTTCAAGAGTGCCACATTCAGTTCGGAATCCTTTGTCGAATTCACATATGGGAGGAGCTTCTATGCCTACCATAGCTTTATCGAATATTGGAAGTCAATTTTTCCCTCCTACATCCCAAAGAGCTAGAGGATCTTATGTACCTGTTCTTCACAATATTTCACATCCTCCCGCTCTAGATATTGGACCTAGTGGTCATATTGGTTTTGGTCCTATTGGTCATGCTTAACAACCTCCTACATCGGCTTGGGTCCCTCCTCAACAGCCTAACATTGATAATCAATACCTTAGTGAGGCCAGTATAACAATCCATTATATATCCCTTATCTTGGAGGAGTTACCAATCAATGGGCTCAACCTACTTATGGAACTCAAGCCTAACATAATTAGGTGCAACCACCATTTATGGGCCAAAATGCTCCCAACTATCAACAATTTGGTGGGTTTTACATCCAACCTCAACAGATCTTTGGTCCTACTAGGGTAGCCTTACCTTATCAATATTACAACTACCCACAACTCAACTGACAACTTCCATTTATGGCTACATTGGATCTGCCTAAATTATCCAAGTTAATAAATGACCCCATTAAACATGATCCATTTTGGCCTACCATCCTGGTCAAACTTTTGTTAGACATTCCAAAGTTTGATGGAAAGCAAGGAGAATATCCCAAAAAGCATACGATGACCTTCCATTTGTGGTGTTCATCCAAATCCCTTATGGATGATTCTATCTGATTGAGACTCTTCTAGAGAATATTGACCGACACGGCTGCAAAATGGTATATCGAACTCCCACAACACTCGTTTGTGGATTTCAATTCTTTGGTAACAATATTTCTTACTCACTTCCAATTACCTATCCAGTATGAAACTGGTACATATATATTGACCTTTAATCAAAAAAATACCTCTGTACTCACATATCATATCACATCCATGAGTGGAGGAGGCGTCAAAGGTTAATCAAGGCTCCCATTCAAGATCAAATTTTGGGTGACTGGTTCACCAAGTCGTTATTGCCTCCTATTTCCCGAGATGTGTCCATGGGTGGGGCCGTCACAAAAGAGAAATTTATTATTCGGGACCTATATATAGACTTATTCTATTCTTAGTATGAAACCTTATATAACTTAATTCCTAATTCTCCTCATCCTAGCACTGACCCTACTAAGCCACCTGCAGAGACTCCTGTGGATGGAGTTGTTGGTACAATCCAACCTTCATCCACAACTAAGCCCTCTAAACCATAGATTGATTCAACTACAACTTCTTCCACTCTTATGCTTTCTGCTGAAGTGAATTCAATTCAATCCTCACAAACAACCGAAAATAAGAAGAAAGGAAAATGTAAGAATAAGAAACCTGGAAACCAGCAGGAGAGTACCAAAACATTGACTCCAAAGAATGACACAAAACCTAATCGGAAGGTGAAGTATCCTTGTTTGTTGTGTGGAGATGATCACTTCACGAAGGAGTGTCCTTGTCGTGAAGATATCGATACATTTTTGAAAAGAAACCTCACACCAGCAGTGTTAACCGACCCCTTCCCATCCCAGCAACAGTTGATAGACCATACATCTTTGCATGGTCCTTCATCCTCTACTGAAGATATTCGTATGATGTTCATAGAAACAGTTGCATTGACTACCATAAGTCAGAAATATGATAAAGCACCTGAGAAGAAATATGAGGGTGCTTCTTCCAAGAAGACTCCTCTCCTCAACCCTTCTCCTCGACCTCCTTCTAATGGTCCTCTCACTATTGAAAAACCTAGTTTTGACACAATCTTGCGTCCTCCAAAGAGTACAATCTGTAAAAACATTTTCAATCCTAGTGCTCGAGCTACTCAATTTTATAATGTTGTTGAATATTTATCTCAAGCTACCTATGCTATGTCCACATTGGAAGTACTCCAAATTTTTCCTACACAACGTAAGAATTTGTTATCAACCCTAGGGGCTTTCAATCCTGATAATTATATCATGATCACTTTCAATGTGGAGAATTATAAATCGAAGCTCTCCCATCATCTCACTTTTCAAATTGAGACTAGTGTGGTGGGTAGAAAGGTCCATCGGACTGTATTGGATGAGGGATCTTCCACCTCGGTTTTTTCGATGTCTTGTTAGAGATCTATTGGTTCTCCTGAGCTTAGTATGTCACTAACCACCCTAAAATATTTTGGATGATGAGGTTTTAAACCCCACGATCTACTACCAGCATTGCCCATAGATATGGGGGGAAAACCATTTCTATCCAAGTAGAAGTGGTTGATGCTCCTCTAGATTACATTTTTTGTTAGGAAGGAATTGGTTCTATGCTATGATGGTCGTTGCATCATCAGTTTTTCACACACTCCAATTCCAGCATCAAGGAAAAAATGTGACCATAGACCAACTCGATTATTTCTCATCAAATATTACTACTTCCATGGAAAATAATATTCCTATGTTAGGGAAGTCACCTCCTTCCTATCATTTTGTAGGAGTTGGATTGTTGAAATATTATTCACTCATGGGAGTTTTTCCATCCAACACTTCCCCTCCTAGTATAGAAACTACCATGGTAAACATAATATCCTCCACGACTAAGGGCGTGTCTAAAGGAAAAGAGATTGTCGAATCATCTTCTATGAGTCCACATGAAGCCCTGTATGATTCCATTCAGTCTGTTTCTGATGCTTATGTAGATGGTCATCACCTGGTAGCATCAAATCCTTACCATCTTCCCTATTGGATAGATTCTCCTCTCCCGAATTCACATTATCTCTCACAAACTTTTCCATCTGATGATTCTATTATGGAGGTCATGAGTCTGGATGAATATCTATGGGAAGACTCTCATCATTGATCGTCATTTCTTCCTAATGCCAATTCGGTAGATTCAGATTTTGTTTCTCTTATGAGTTCCGATATAGTTGAGTATCTACAAACACATGTATTACTGCAAGGTTTTGATTCTAAATGGAATTTATGCAACATCACTAAAACAATCCCCTCAATCTATCATTTAATCCAGGTGTTATCGAGCATATCTACACAGACTAGAACTTCTCAGCAACAAAAATTGAGGAATATCAATCTCTTTTTAAGGAATTTCATGATGTTTTTTCCTGGACTTATGAAGAAATGCACAGGATTGATCCATCTATTGTTGTACATGCGATCAAGACATACCTGACAACAAGACCTGTTAGAAAAAAAAATCGACAGGTCCACCCAAGAAAAGATGCAGCCATTAAAGAAGAAGTTGAGAAGATTTTGAAAGATGGTTTTATCTACCCCGTGCCTTTAACTGAGTGGGTGTCTAATATTGTCCCCCTCACCAAGAAACAAGGCACTAATAGGTTTTGTATCAATTTTAGGGACCTAAACAAAGATCATCCAAATGACAACTTTCCTACCCCTCACATCGATCAAATCATTGACAACTGCGCTGGAAGTGTCATTTTTTCCTTTATAGATGGATTTTTCAAATATAATCAAATTGAGATATTACCTGTCAACCAGCACAAAATGAAATTTATTTTCCCATGGGTAACCTTTGCTTATCGGAAGATACCTTTCAGCTTGAAGAACGCTAGAGCTACCTTCCAACAAGCTATGCCGTATGGTTTTCATGATATAAAACATATACTGGAACCATATCTGGATGAACTACCTTCTCATTCATAGTAGTGGGAAGACCATTAGAGGCATATTAGACACATTTTCCTTCGATGTCGTCATTACCATATTCGTCTCAATCCACACAAGTGTGTTTTTTGTGTTGAGACTGAACACTTACTTGGTTTCATTGTTTCTAGGGATGGGATTTGCATTGATCCCTTAAATATTTCTGCTATCGTGGCCTTACCACCTCTGACACACATTACTAAACTCCAAAGTTTGTAAGGGAAGCAAAACTTTCTTCGTCATTTTGTATGCAATTTTGGAGAGAAAACACATGGCTATATGTGTTTTTTGAAAAATAACACTCCCTTTTTGTGGGATGATCAAGCTCAAAGAGATTTTGATAATTTGAAACATGATATAACACACTCACCTGTGTTGCACCCCCCAAATTATTCAAAATATTTTCTGCTTTACATTGTCGCCTCCACTACTACCATTGGCATGGTTTTAGAGTAGGAAGATACAAACGTCCAAGAACATGTGATCTAGTATTTGAGTAAGAGTCTCCTTGAATCTGAAACCCACTACTCACATGTGGAGAATCTATATTTGGCTATAGTCATCATTGTACAATGTTTTCATCACTATATCTTACTTCGCACCACCACTTTGCTTGCGTATCAAAACCCTATGTACTATATTCTCGCCTGTTAGGTAATGGGGGGAATATTCCCATTGGATTGTTATCCTACAGGAATTTGATCTCGAGTTCGCCAAGACCACTTCAAAAAAGTGTCTGGTCTTCGTGGAGTTGATGTGTGATCTTCCCCATGCTCTCACGGAAGTTGAGCCCAAGGATTCATTTCCAGATGAATTCTTGTTCCCGATAAGCACAACTAACTTGTGGTATGGAGATTTGATCATATATCTCTAGACCCAAATATTTCATCCCAATCTATCCCATGACGATCGTCAGAGAATTCGTCACCACACTAAGTATTACCTCATTCTTAATGACACCTTATACTGGTGTGGTATTGACTCTATCCTTCGACAATGTCTTACTCATGACAAAGCTAAACAAGTCATGAATGACTGCCACTCTAGAGCTTGTGGAGGTCATCTTTCTGGGATGGCTACAGCTCATAAAATCCTTTGCACTAGGTGCTTTTGGCCCTCAATCTTTAAAGATTATCATGAGGTAGTTAAAAAATTCCCACCTTGTCATCTTTTCTATGCAAAAAAATGCACCCACCCTACTCTATTACACACTATCATTGTCGTTGGCCCTTTTTCCAAATGGGGGATTGAATTTATGCATTGGAAGCCTACCTCAACCGGGGGGGGCATGGTTACATCATCGTAGCTGTGGATTATTTCACGAAATGTGCTAAGGCAATGCCTACATATGCAGAGGATGGTAATATTGTATCCCTCTTCCTATTTAATCATGTCATAGCTGGGTTTGGAGTTCCACAAGCCATAGTAATTGATCATGGATCTCATTTCCGTAATCAGATGATGGTCGAGCTTAGTACCAAGTTGGGTTTTCGTCATGAAAACTCAACCCCTTACTATCCATAAGATAATGTCTAGGTTGAATACACTAGCAAAGTATTGAATATTATGCTTCATAGGATGGTTGGAAATCATAAATCCAATTGGCACTATGGGCTTATATAACTTCAGTCCAAATAGAAACTGGTTTTATGCCTTTTCAATTATTCTATGGACTAGAAATTGTCCTACCTATTGAGTGTGAAATTCCATCTCTCAAGCTTGTAGTTGAGCTTCTACCCAACACTTCTACTGAAGAAGAACGTTTCCTTTATCTTTTGAACCTTTATGAGACTCGACAGGATATCGCCTTGGCAAATGAGTTGCACAAAAAATGGGTCAAGGCTCGATATGATAAATCAGTTCAGCTTCGTGTTTTTAATGAAGGAGAACTGGTTCTAACCTACAATCATAAACATGAAAAACTTGGGAAGGGGAATATTGAATCAATGTGTTATGGTCCTTTTATCGTGAGTAAAGTCTTAGAAAAATGGGCCTATGAGCTTGTTGACTATGATGGGATACCTTTTGGGCAACCTCGAAATGGGTTGTACCTGAAAATGTACTATGCTTGAGACATATTTTACATTAGTGCCTTGTATATATGTACATTTTTGGGATTTTAGTGTGGTTTTGTTATTTAAATATGGTTTTGATTTCTTATTCGAATAATGTTTATCGCATGTTTTGATTCTGTGAAGAAAATGGCCTTCTATGGTTTTACTGATGATGATTGTCGTTGTACCTTGAACCTTGGAGTCATCCGCATGGGTATTATATTCCCATGCTCATGAACTAGTTATTCTAGGTGTGATTTGTATAGTTCCAGCCACCAATAACATTGCTAAGTACCATGCAGTGATAGGTTTGCTAACTGAAGCTGCATCTCGAGACATTGATCATTTGGTAGTCTTCATGGATTCTCAGCTAGTGGTTTCTCATTTAAATCACATTTATGCCATTCAGAACCCAATGCTTCTTCATCTCTTTCAGATATTACGTTTGTTCGAAAGGTCATTTGAGACTATTACTTATTAGCATATCCCTAGATCTTGTAACATAGTTGCAGATTCACTTTCCAATTACATGTTGGATTGGTATATTGCTCATTCAAAACATTTTATTGGTATATTTCTCCTTCATCTTGGTCATATCGTCATCTCCTCTATGTACATATTAATCCCCCGCTCGCCTGTCAATGGGCGATGAGCCCCCAGGTTATGCCAATCCCACATCTACATGAGAAAAGTAGGTCTCGTTAGCATGCATAAAAACCATACAAACATAAAATTTAAAGACATCAATGTCTTAGTGTATCACTCACCCATATCACCCCACTGGGAATCTATTGGTACGTCTAGATCCGGATTGCCCCTGAATTCGGTACCAACATATGCATATTCCTCAATCATGAGGATTTGATCATCTAACCATCACAAGAATGTGGTCTCGTACTTTAGCTTGAAACCTCCGCCACCATAGTGGGCCATGATCTCCACCCAACGCAGCATATGAGGGTCACATTCCCTCAAATCACTAAACTCCACTTTTGTCCCTAGGTGTGGTACTCTCTCGAAGAAAAAGGACACTAAGATAGTGCCATATCCAAATTGCTTCAACTATCCTCATCGAAATTTAGTCACTTGTTCCTTCAGAGTAGAAAGTAGGGCTTCCACCCAGTTGAATACCGTGGGTGCCATTGCCTCTAGGGAATAGAGCATATGTGCATGAGATTCTTGGTGAGCCCCTTGTCTCCTTGAGATGCACTACATGGTGAATAGTATTGTGTGCAGAGGTAGATCCATGACATCCTTGATAGGTATTTTCTTTCCGCACATTTGGGTACCTAGAAAGAAGTAGCAATCAATAAGACCCTATGTGGTGATTTCCCCACCACAAGGATCAGTTATCTAAATGGGTGCTCCCCGCCATGATAAACCAGTAAGGAAGTAGATATCCTCCACTTCTAGCGTCAAAACGTGATCCCCTACCTCAAATTATTGTTTAGAAACCATCCCTAAAATTCAACATTTTGCCTACTCCAGTCCCTTGGCTGATGAGGACCTCTGAATCACGGAGTTGCATTTGAGCCTTGAATCAAAATCAAGGAACATCGAATACTAGTTTTCATGTGTTGGGCCAGCAAGAACACTTCCCCAAAATCTCAGAAATAAGTGTATTTATCAAAAAATCTAGTTTTTCTTTAGCAGGTAGTCAATAACTTGTCAACCAAAATTCAAGATCAAGTTTGTTTATTTTACTGTCTATTTTTACCCCATAATTTATTCTTAATATAATTGAATATTTTCTAATTCGATATTAGGTTTAATGGGTCGATCCAACTCTTCTTTATCTCCTCCGTCAATGGGACTTTTTCTGGAGAATAGAGAGGTCGAATAGTTTGTTGTTTATATAGAATAGGATCTCGTTGTATGTTTACAAAATGAATTCTTAGCCTTTGATTTTCTATAAGCTCACAGATGAATATTGAAATAATTGTTCCCTAGTCTGTAGTAGATGGAACCATATTGAATTAAAAAAAGGAACCACCTTGTTCTCCTGTCTTGAATTGAGATTTCCCACCTACTCCTTGAGTTGATCATGAGATTTGAACATTTGACTATTTTGGCTTTGAAATGCTTTAGAAAATTTTCTAGTATTGAAAACAAGGAACTCTCTTTAATAGAAAATAATTTCACTCATCTCAAGAAGATGAAACTAAAGGGATGCATTGATATTATTGATGAGGGTCTAGAGTCCTTCTCAGTTGTATGTAGTCCTATTAAGAAATTTTCTTATGGGTCATGTGGATTTGGAAGAAAGGGTTTAAATTCAATAAAGAATTGCAAATAACTAGAATATATTAAGCAAAATGGCTCAAAATATTATATCGTCCTACAAAAAGAATAGGTCTAGGGAAAGGTAAGTTACAAAGATTGTGCCTTAAATATTTTTAGAATGGGAAGCTACTTTCCCCATTATTATCAATATCCAAGTGTATATCGACTCTCATTTTGTCATGAAATTATGGCTATTGGGATCATATTTTCGAAAGAAACACTCAAAATTTAAAACAACTTATAGAATTGCAAACTAAAAACAATCATTTAGGTTATACAGGTTAGTTTGATCTTCTAGAGTGCTAAAATATGGAAGTATTTTATATGAGAAGAGTTTCTAATTATACTAATTGAGGTATTTATGCAGTCGCCAATGGATGTAGGAAACTGAGAAAAGTGCACCTTGATAGTGGCAAGTCCAAAAGAATTGGCGAGAAAGGGTTAGTCTCCACTGCAACCAAATGTCCTCAGCTGAAGGAACTTGATTTGATGGGAATTGTTACACTGGTTGTGAGTATAAATGCCTTGGATTCCAATTGGCATGCTGGAAATAATGGCAATGTGCAATAGTGATGGTGTTAGGGACTTGGAGATGTCTTGTATTTCAATTAACTTCATAAAATTGAAGAGGCTATGTATCTGGACATCCATTGATGCACCCTAGTTGAAACTGTCAACCCTAAACCTAATGTGCTAAGGATGATTGCATCCTCCTACATGGATAATTCTTCCTAGAATAGTGCCCTTTGGAGAATACTGAATGCATGAATGTCACTAAGCCTTTGAACTAAAGATCACTCTTGCATGCCCCTCCTAGGGATATGTGACCTGGGATAGTTCATGCATGCACCCTACCTAACTGAAGATACAAATTCTAAATATGATGCATTCATGAATGTGCCTCACTCACACCTGGATGCATAGTAATTACTACTGCACCTACAAAGAATCTCCTAGCGCACCCTCTCTCCATCATATGCAACCTGCTTCAAAATTATCGAGGAACAACTCCTACATGTGTTTTTGCACCAGATTTTCCCATCACTCTTTGCCATTGTTGAAGGAGGACAACTGTAAAAATCTAAAAGTAGATAGTAATTTTTTAGGCCATTTTGATACATATTTAATAGTTACTTTTGATTTAAATCATACAATGAGGAAAAAGCTTAAAAGTGAACAAAATACAAAGATGTCTCATTTCTACCAAATATTTTGTAAAGCATCCTATTATAGGAATGACTAATCAACAAAATCTAATATGGATGAAGCACACAATAAAAGCAAAAGAAATAAGATGTTTGAACTTTGGATTTCTGAAAGTGCAGTCTAAGTTTTTCACACTTGCTGCTCAAAGAATGAGCATTATTGGAATTTCTTCAGCACTTAACACAGTATATATAAGGCTCAATGGACCTTTATAAATCCCTTCATCCCATAAAAGACTGCATTATTTATTAATTTTTAAGAAAAGTTATGGATCAATTGAAACATTGTGAACACAAAAAATAAAAAATAGGTTAATCTCTCTAGCAGCCAACCAATGGCATTTTAAGCAGAAGAATTCAAAATAAGAGTAAGCCCGATTTCTCTGCGGGATTTTCAGCTTCTTAAAGGATGAAAACTGGCATTCAATGAGGTCCATCCTCCATCAAAATCAACATAATGTAAATATTCTTTTGAATTTTTCCAAATAAGAAATCCATTGACCCCAAATTTGGAAACATGGATAGAGATCATTACTCCTTTTCAATTGGTCTGTGGAACAAGATGAAGTTGTAGACTCAAAAACAATTACACAAAAAAATAATTGTGATCAATGATCAAAACATCTGAAAGGAATAACAAAATAATTGCATCCAAGACCTATCATATCCTTACAAACATATCCAACTTTTTCTGCTTAGTATGAAGTATACCTTCAAATGTGTAGTAATAAGTAACTAGCACTTACTTGTAGACTTTTGTATATCATAGATGGAATCTAAAATTATGTCAATAGAAGTAAACAGCTACAAGAAACCATATCCAAAAAACAATATTTTAGTGACATAATGCAAACAATAGTAAAAAAAAATTAAAATACTTGCCTCATATTCCCAACCCATCAGGACAGGGATCTGATAAACAAACCTCTGGCCTTTCTATCCCTCCCCTGAATATTCATTAATAAGATTCTCCTCGAGTTTCATTTTGAGCAAAATATATTTGATACTTCTCTTTGCACGTGACACTTCATCCCGTGGAACGTTTTGTGCCTTCTTTTTCTTCTTTCTCCTTTGTTGCTTCCTCTTCAAGCCATCCATATTACTTGTTCCCACAGTTTTCACCCTTTTCATATTTTTAGTATCACCCTTCCACCTTGGTTAGTTCTGGACATTCAGATTTATGTGCAGTATAAGACCTCAAAGCAAAACTTTTATTGGATCTTTTATGAGTGTCATTCTTAATCAAATTTAATTTTGAGGCCTTCTGCAAAGTCCTTTTTACTAGATTCCCAACTTAAAAATTGGAATTTGTTTTTGACCTATTTCTTTGATATTGTTTGTCGTCTAGCTCGGAATCATTTCTCAATTCAGATGCTTCACTAGTCCTTTTTTTGTAATAATTGAAGCAATCTTCTGAACATGTGATTGTAGTTTCGTTTCCCTTGTCCTGCCATAAATGTTTCTGGAATTGTTGGTCTTCTAAGTTGCAACTTTAGGCCTTAGCTCTGGGTGTATTTGACAATGATTGCTTCCATAAATGATCAAGGAGTTCTATATTTAGATATGTTGGGGATTCATATGCCCATCTCTACATATATTAGCTAACTACCCTATCTTTTTTTTTAGTAGCTTTTGAAATTTGCAATAACTTTCTAAAAGTCAACTCTTTAGTCGATCCAACAATTGACCACTTAGTTGAGTTTTATAATAGACTGTCTATATCAGCAGTTGTTTTCCTCCATTACCAAAAATCAGGGGCGAACCAGCAGTTGCTTTTGTTGGAATATAATCCGTCAAGATTATACGTTAGTGTAAATAATAGGAATCTGAAGAGACTCTCGGATGTGTAATCTCAAAAGTCATTGTAAATGTATAAATAAATGCTTTGGCTATGAAATAAAGTGAATCGGGAGTTATTTTACCCAACAGTGGTATCAGAGAGGGTACCTGCCATAACTCCTGCTGTTAAGTTTCAGTCCTGGCAGCCTGTATGCTTGCCAGTGCATTGCTAGACCTCCATTCTGCCCATTGTCAGTCTACATTCAAACGTTTCTCCTCCCAGTCTGCGTGTGTTTCTCCCAGCCTATGCGCATTCATGTATGTGTTATTCTCCCAGCCTGATACCTACGCTGAGGAATGAAACGGTCCAAAGATGCTATGCTTCCTCCATTTGCTGCATGGTTTTGACTGTTCATTGCAAGAACGTCTGAATTAGTTTACCTAATGTTGAAGGCTAGGGTTTCAACATCATTCAAGCATACATTAGGTTCATACACAGCGATCAAAGACAAAGAAATATGGGAAGGGACGTCCAATCCGTCTTTGCATTATCTTTGGTAATTATTTATACATTATGAGGTAGGTTGGAGCGGTTGTACCCGCTCCAACTACCTATTTGTTAATATTTATTTATCTTTTAAACTATAATTACATGATGACACTTAGGAGGTAAATGGCCCCCTCTACATCTCCCCCACAAACAAAATATTTCTTCGTCCCGAAGAAAACAAAGAAATATGCATCAACGTCCTGGGTCTCTGCTACTGCAGAGTAGTCCTCACTGTGCATCAACCATGCATACCGGTCTGCATAGGTAACTCAGCCGCAACAGCCGCCAGCTTGATAGGACAATGCATGTGTACAAGGCTCTACTGTGACTGGTTACTCTTCAGCCTCCATCTTCAATCTGACAATAGTCCATCGAAGTCTCATCCTCTCACAACTTCGGGAAACCATATTCTTCCGCAACTAGGCCTTTTGGTTTAAAGCCTCACCCGGGCTCATCTGACCGGCAGCTCCATCGGTTCAGGCATGCGGGGCCTTTTGGCTCTTCGACTTCCTATGTCATTTCTCTGTCTTCTGGCTTTCCGAGGTCACAACCTAGGAACAGTTTCAGCATTTTGATAATGAGGGGTACATTGTCATCATGTTCATTGAAGCGCTTCACTGTGTAGGTGAATGATATTTGCTTGAATTCCATCGTCGTCGTCTGGTTCTATCGTGAGAGTATGAATTTCCTGCTTCAACCCAACCGACCTGTTTCAACCGACATGCTCCCACCAACATGATCATATCGACCACTTGAAATGCCGACCAAAGTGAGTTGGACCCACAGAAGAATCGACCATATGTTTACAACTTAATCAAGGCTCAGTCAATCAAGGAGGCAAGGTATTTAACACAAAATAAACTCCATAATATTACCTCTCATGATACATCAAAATTTTTAATCCGTAGTCGGGACAGGGTCGACAAAATGGTGGTCGACCAGCTCAGTCGGGTCGATGGCCCAGTGTGCTAGTCGATGTGAGTTAACAGTCCTTCGTGGTTTAACATACTGGATATTCCATGCTGGCACCTCTCCATTTTGTTTTTGTGAGAATATTCCATGAAGGAAGCCAGGTAGATGCCAACGTGACCGTTTCTCTGGAGTTTCTACCGCTGGCAGAGCATCTGTCTCAGGCTCACGTGGCCTCTTCTTAGCTTGCTTCACTTACTGGAATGGATGGGTCGGTGGCTGGGTCGACCCGACGAGTCGGTGCGACGAGTCGGTGGTTGGGTCGTAGTTTAGCGCCGCTGCATTCACTCCTTTGAAAACAACTTCAGCCCATTTCCTACGCAGGAGTCACGACCTCAACGTGCACTCCTGGAGGAGGAGCGACCGACTGGCATGTCATTTTAAGCGTTAGTCGGTGTGAAGCCGACTGCCATAGTTGGTGCACTAAATCTTTTGGTTCGACTTCGACCTCTTCTCTTTGGAACGCTGGAGAAAAATCAGGAATTAAGCGAAGATCTTCCAAATGCTATGAATGCCGTAGAGATCACTGATAATCTTGGTCTGCATTCTCTGCGTCAGTGGCATTGGTATATTTAGAGTACTTGTGCAACTTCACCTCATGCCCGCAACGAAGATCTCATGCCCGCAACGACATGGACTGTGGAGTGCAGCAGCAATAACGTGTGGTCGGCTGCTATAGAAACAAATTTTATCCATGCAACGCACATGCAGTCTCTTTAAGCTGCTCCTTTCAGATTCCCGAATGCACAAGTAGTATTTCATCTTCACGACAGCTTCTCCTTTAGGTTCGACCACCTCCATCCGCTGCTGCTGTCACCCAGACCGGATAGAGGCGGAAACGGTGCCAATGTTGAAGGCTAGGGTTTCAACATCATTCAAGCATACATTAGGTTCATACACAGCGATCAAAGACAAAGAAATATGGGAAGGGACGTCCAATCCGTCTTTGCATTATCTTTGGTAATTATTTATACATTATGAGGTAGGTTGGAGCGGTTGTACCCGCTCCAACTACCTATTTGTTAATATTTATTTATCTTTTAAACTATAATTACATGATGACACTTAGGAGGTAAATGGCCCCCTCTACACCTAACCCTAATTTTTGCTGGCCGCCTCTTCATTCTACCTTTGCGAGTGTACAGAGACATTCTTCATCACGTTTTCTCATATGCCGCGATCTGTAACCTATCTTACAGGGCCATGAGACACATTTTCTCACATCTGTGTGGAAATATTGAAGTAGATTATGAGGAGATGAAACATATTGAGTATATGTTGCAAAGCTGAACGGGATGGTCATTGTTCAGTTCATTCAAGAATTTTCAAAAACTGAAGAAGACTCGCATCTATTCACTTGAGTGAAAAACTAAAGCCATGATATTCTGCTGCAATTTGTTTGAAGACTGGTGACAGAAGGTTTACACTAATTCCCATCTGCGTGAAGTCGCACTATTGAAAAGGAGAGAATTATTGTTTTGAACTCTCCCTTCGTCATAAAGAATGTTGATGGAATGGGTGAATTTGTGAAGACCAAGTATGAACGTGAGTGTTTAGCTATGTGGAGCTACATCTTCTATTCATTTTCTTGTGGAGCGTGAGCCTTTCCCTTCTCTCATCCCATAATATTCTACATTCGAGGTGTTGAGGGTTCCTCCACCTGCGATTTTGAATTGTGTGAGGTTTGGGTCCAATATTGAAGGGCCATGAGCCAACGTATTGGCTAACGTCGTGAATATGAAGAGTCTGTGACTACAACTTCTGGAAAATAAGCATTCAGGTTGTGTGATTTAACCTCTGTGTTGAAGCCCGAAGACTCATGCCTTTACTCAAGAGCGTGGAGGTAGAACGATTTCTTTCCATATTAGATGTAACCGTTGGGGATTGCATAATACCTAACCCTAATTCTACATCGTCGCTTCATTTTTTTCCGTTTTAAAAATGATCTCATTCTGATATATGTAAAGAGTCTGCGAGTTCCATATTTGATACCATAATAATACTGTGTGCTTTGTGAGCTGCACATTTTGAGTGTGAGCTACATTCTATGGGTGAACTCCTCGTGATGTTATTGTGAAAGAGTATTTATATCGTTGAAGACTGTTGTTTGTTATGCGGTGAGAACTGTGGAGTGTTGTGTTCATTAACGAGCTATGATATCAACTAATTGGTGGTGACTCTATCCAATCTTGGATTGGTTGCAATTTATATTTGAGAGCTGCTGCGACCAATTAGAAGAACCGAGACCTCAAGTTTGAGAGCAACAACCACTCTTTGTGGAGCTGTGCCTGTGACCACCTCTCCAAATCAAACAGGACTTGTGCGTGAGGACTGAAGGAACCCTCTCCCTTTGTGTGCAGTGAAAGAATGGTATACTTGGACTGCTTAGTGCCTGCGTAGAAGTGCATTGAATCCTGCAGATCATAAAATGTCAAGACTACTCTCCTTTGAAGAATGTGATTGCTCTTATTCCAAAGATCATTAGAGCTGCATACTGCTGGAGCGTGAACCAGAGAGCTGAGAACACTGCTACGACCTCTGAGGTGACTGCTATTTAAGTTTGAAGTGCTGCATAATTATGTATGGTCATTATGAAGTCTATGCACTTACCATAAAAACTGTACTATTGCAAAATTGTTTTAGTTTGATGTAAATACTATGGCAGTGACATATACCTGCATAGTGAATAGAGCTTATTAAGACATTGTTTCTAGCTAGTGCAGCTGTAATTTTACAAGGACTGTATTGTAAAAAGTAGAAGAGACTTAGACCTGCTTCTTTCATATAGCTGAGATCGTTGACTGGTGCTGTTCAAAACCCTATATTCTGTGACAGTTCACAAACAATGGTATTTCCTTTGGCGTATTGCTGAGCAGTTCTTCTAGTGCTAAAAAATTGCTTATGAACTTATTGACAGCATATTAAGATTGTAAATCACCTTGGCAGAGGCTATAGACCTGCAAGGTTTTTGTTTTTCTATTATCTCATTCTCTTTGTCATATTAAGTTCATTATTGTAAATTACACTAGCAGTTGCAAAATATGCAATCTATAGCATCTGTAGTTGGTGCCACTCTCTCTGGCAAAGAGAGAGGCAGAGGAAGAAGAAACTTCAGAGGTAGAGGAGGTAGAAACAACTCCAGCAAAAGATCAGATTTGAAGTGCAAGTGCTGTGGAAATACTGGACACACAGCAGATCAGTGTTGGGCTTCGTGGGACTCCATCAAAGACAGACATAACCAGAAGAAAGATGACAATAAAAACCAAGATGCTAGTAAATCTCCAGATTCTGCTCATTGTATTGTTGCACATTGTAATCTTGGTATTAATGAAATGACTTCAATTTCATCTTACACAGAATGTTGGCTACTTGATACTGGTTCAACATCACACATGACTTTTAGAAAAGACTATTTTGAAGAACTTAATGAAACAATAAATGGCATAGTGTACTTTGCAGATAAGTCAAGTCTTAAACCAAAGGGAATGGGCACCATTTGACTGAAGATGCATGGATTCCCTGATTTATTGTTGAATAATGTTCTTTATCTTCCATAGTTGCAGAGAAGCCTGCTGTCCTTGGTGGAGATTCGACAGCAAGGCCATTCCATCCACATGTTTGATGGAATCGTAGAAATAAGAAATTCCTCTGAAAACCAAGTCATCATGATTGGATACGAAGATGGGAAGATTCTGAAGCTAAAGGGTTCATCTGCAAGAGTTCAGAACTATGCCAACCTCTCTCAGCATGGAGAAGGTAATTTGTCATCAAGTTTATTGTGGCATGCAAGATTTGGTCATTTGAATTATAACAGTCTTCGTTTGTTGAGAAATAATGGTGTATTTGGTTTACCCACCATTCCCAAAGAAAAGAGCAAATGTGATGCATGTATATTAGGGAAACACAGTAAGCCGCCATTCCATGAATCTAATTTCAGAGCAAGTAGGAAATTAGAATTAGTGCATTCTGATTTATGTGGCCCAATGCCAACTCCTTCTGCCAATGGGAATAAGTATTGTATGACCTTTGTTGATGACTACTCAAGAATGTGTTGGATTTACTGTTTAAAGACAAAATCAGAAGCATTTCAAACATTCAAATACTTTCATGCATTGATAGAAAAACAAGCACAATCTAAAATTGGTACACTTTGTACTGACAATGGGAAAGAATACACTTCAAATGCTTTTGAAGATTATCTTCGCCAACATGGAATTGCACATCAGACTATAGTTCCCTACAATCCTCAACAAAACGGTGTAGCAGAAAGAATGAACAGAACCATAATGAATATGGTTCGCTCAATGATGTTTTTTTAGAATGTAAAACTAATGTTTTGGGGTGATGCAGTAAAATGTACAGCCTATTTGAGAAACAAAAGTCCCTCAAATTCTCTTGATAACAAGACTCCACATGAAATGTGGTTTGGCCATCTCCCTTCAATCAGGCATCTCAGAGTTTTTGGTTCCACCTGTTATGCCTTGATTCCAAAGGAGCAAAGAAACAAGCTTGGTGCTCGAAGCAGAAAATGTATTTTCCTGGGGTACGAAGAATACTCCAAGGCATACCGTCTATATGATGAGGTAAACAAGAAATTTGTTATTTCCAGAGATGTCATTTTTCTTGAAACTAATAAAAATGACTAGTCCATTGAGAGACAGCTTGATCATTTGGAAAATTATCCTCATCCAAAGACATATTCTGAAAATGAATATGAAATTCCAAACCTTGAAGGGGGGATTCCTATTCTGGATCAACCTTTGGAATTTCCATATGAAGCACCAACTCCCCCGCATGAAGAAGTTCCTGCTACTTCACCTCAACAAGAGATTCAACTGGATGATGTGATTGAGAGAATTGGAAGACTCTCAATCAATGATGAAGCACCACCAGCTGATCAACAAGGAACATCACGAAAGATTCCTAAATGGGCCACAAAGACACTTGAAAGTGTCCATCCTGATGAAGTTGGAAAGACGGGAACGAGAAGTTCAAAAAGACATGAAGATGGAGGAGAAGCAGATAATTCAGGTGATGACATGGATGTATCATTTGATTGTGAATTTAATTTATCTGCTAACTTTGAACCAACTTCCTTTGAAGAAGCTTCTACTCGAGTTGAGTGGAAAGAAGCTATGCATAATGAGTATGATGCACTCATGAAGAATGGAACTTGGAAGCTGGTTGATCCTCCAGTTGGAACCAAACCAATTGGCTGCAAGTGGGTGTACAAGAACAAATACAGATCAAATGGCTCACTTGACAAGCACAAAGCGAGTCTTGTAGCAAAAGGCTATGCACAGAAGGAAGGAATTGACTATGAAGAAACATTTTCTCCTACG
>LPNX010975384.1:913902-943785 GCA_001517045.1 Pseudotsuga menziesii | reverse complement strand
CAACATCCTAAGTACATATTCCTATCTCAGAAAAAATATGTTGGAGAACTACTAAACAAATTTTGCATGACAGAATGCAACCCTATCTCTACTCCAATGAAACAGAAAATGAAGCTCACATCAAGTGAAGGAAAAGAATTTGAGGATGCGACCAAGTATCGACAACTTGTAGGAAGTCTTATCTACCTAACAACAACTAGACCAGATATTTCTTATGTTGTTGGCATACTTTCAAGGTTCATGCATAAACCTTGTGAAGGACATTGGTCAGCTGCAAAAAGAGTTCTAAGATACTTGAAGGGGACTCAAGACGTTGGACTCAAGTACTCTAAAGTGGATGACTTCAAACTTATTGGGTACTCAGACTCAGATTTTGATGGCGATAAGGAGAGAGGAGTATCAACTTCTGGATACACTATGAGTCTTGGATCAGCAGCTGTCTCATGGAGATCACGCAAATAGTCAGTTCCGGCAGATGCAACAACAGAAGCAGAATATGTGGCTGCAGCTGAAGCAACGAAAGAAATAGTATGGCTTAGGAAGATACTTGAAGATTTGCAAGAAAAACAAGAGAACTCCACTCCATTATTGATCGACAATACTTCTGCAATCAAGTTGGCTAAGAATCCTAGATTCCATGGTCCAACCAAACACATCAACACAAAGTATCATTTGATTCGACATCATGTAGAGGCCAAGACAGTCCATCTTCGACATTGTTCCACAAATGATCAAGTTGCATACATCTTCACCAAATCGCTTGGACGAGAAAAGTTTGAAAGATTCAGAAACATGCTCGGACTTACTAACACCCCTTCGGATTAAGGGGGGGATTGTTGGAATATAATCCGTCTGGATTATACGTTAGTGTAAATAGTAGGAATCTAAAGAGACTCTCGGATGTGTAATCCCAAGAGTCATTGTAAATGTATAAATAAATGCTTTGGCTATGAAATAAAGTGAATCGGGATTTATTTTACCCAACAGTTTTCCTCCATTACCGAAAATTGGAGGAGAGCACACGATTTCCGCTGTTTTTTAAAGGGCGAAAATTGGTTTTCCCTCTTTCAAACTATTGGCTAATATATTTTACATAGTTTGGGGTTTAATAAAAAATGGGCTAATGTATTAAAATTCAAAAAAACCTTTGCTATGTAATAACTTTGCCCTCTATTTTTTGGTGACCCCTCTAATTTCGCCCATGGTCTAAATTTTCCCCTTAAAATTTTCCCTAATAAGGGATTTGTTGGAGACATGTCCTCACTACAGAATTGTACTCATTAATGGCTGACCAGATAGCTCTTATTTTCAATGATATTATTTTAAGAATTCAAAATTTTGGTTTTCTTTACCCTACTATTATTACACTTTTTCCAGTTGCTTGGTTGTCATGTTTCCACTGGCATGGTGTACTTCTGTTGGTTCTGTGTACAGAATGATGGAAAATCAGTAGTGGCAAGAGCCTCTATGAGGTGCAGTAGATATAGGTATAAGTTGAGGCTATTTTCAGCCTTAGACAGTTTCTATTTTCTAGACATGCTTTTTTGTTTGTAAAAAAGTGATTGTTTTCTTCCAAAATTAGAATAGTTGGTTGTTCATGTCCTTTTTCTATTCTAGGAGAGGGAACTGAACCTTAGGAGGTTGTACATGCTTTTATTTGCTAATTGTTATAGAATTTGGGTGCTCTATCAAGGTAACCTCCTCTAGCTATTTTGGAGGCACTACCCTAGGATAAATTTAGGGTTTGGGGTTACCTCTAAATTTAGGATTTCTAAATTTGTAAAACCATTTCTTTGTTAATATATAAAATAAGGCAAAGTGGGTGATTGTATTCATTCTGTTTTTTGACAAATCTAGTGATTAGTAGTTAGGGTTTTGCACTAGAGCATTGTAATTTGTATTTCTTCTAGTCAATAAAATATAGATGTATTCTAGCTAAATTTAGGGTTTGGGGTTCCTCTAAATTTAGGGTTTCTAAATTTGTAAAACCCTTGCTTTCTTCATCTATAAAAGAGGGCAAAGTGGGTGATTGTATTCATTTAGTTTTTGTGACAAATATAGTGTTTAGTAGTTAGGGTTTCACACTAGAGCATAAAATACAGATGAAGGTTTGAGAGTTCAGATTTGTGTAAATGTTGTTCATATTTTCAGTGTGATGTATTTGTAGTTTACAACATTTACAATTTACTGTTTTGTTTGGTTTTTAGATTTTAAGCTTCTTAAGTCTTAGGGTTTAAATTATGAGTGTAGAATCTGTTACCGTGATCTGAAATTTAACCTGGTCTCAGAGCATGTTCACTAAAATATTCTAGGACTCTCTGTATAGAAATTTTACAAGATCATTTCACTGTGAGAGGGAGATGTTGGAGACTTTCAGCACGGGTGATTCTCAAGTGTCTTGACTCTTTAGTGATTGAAGTGATTCAGACCTGTGATAACTTGTATAGTTCCATGACCTAAGTTCTCCAATGATTGGAATATATGTGTGACCCTGTGAGAGGCAATATGCACCTATGATAGGCTATTGCAAGATTTACTGATCCAGGAAAATAGGTGCAATATGGGACCTATATTACTCCAATAAGTTCATGGGAAATACTTTGTCGAATTCATGGTTCACTTAGACCAATTTTCACAAGATTTGGGAAAGAGTGATGAAGTGGCTTGATCAAGTCATGCTCTTAGACCAAAACACTTTCTTTTTCACTGTCACGGGGGTTGAACTATTCAAGTGATTGGGGAAACCACCCTCATTGATCATCAACTTATCTCCTCTGCCATTTCATAAAGAGCCAACATGATGCTCATTCAAAAGACAAGTTTTATTTTCGTCTTCTTCAACATGCAAGTGGTGGTTGTTAATTGGATAGTTTGCAACCTTCTTCCCAAACCACAAGGAACTAAAAGTTAGATTGAATGGAGATGGGATGCAATAGAACGAGTTATGGTCTTTCTTAGAGGCTATAATTGAGAAATAGTTGTAGTTAGACAAGCACACCCCAAAGTTGTGAAGGAAGAGCTTGAATAACTAAGTCAAACTTGTGGCTTACCCCCTATGATGAAAGAATACTTGAAGTTTGTTTTCATCAACAAAGTTGCCCAGAACTGAACAAGAAGACAAGTCTGAGATAAACACAAGTGGTTGGATTTAGGGTTGCATCCTCAAGAAATCGCTTCAAATTTATACCCATAACTAGAAATAGAACCTTTTACTGTTGATATTAGGTGAGGCAATTCCATAGAAGCATAATTTTACTGCCGTCCACCCTTCATTCGTTGCCCAAAAATGCTTTTTTTATAGACCAATCTGCTCATATTTGATTTTGACCCTTCTTACTACTGCTATGAAGGGTAGGACGGTCCATATAATGGTAGAAATTGATTCAATGTTGCCCAGAATTATTGATTAGGTGTTGCTTCATACCTTTTGAGGTCTAAATATTACCTATAAATGACCTCAAACAACCCACATCTCCTTTATCAAACCATAGAACTAAGTTACTAACTATGAATTCCTACTCTTTGCTCTGCAATTAAATGTAACATTATGGGTGGAAGAAGCATTGAAAAGAGTACCCTAGCTATAGACTATGAGTTACACTTAGGAAGGCACACTCCACTCCCTTTATCCAACTCGTGTGAGATGACATCTTGCGAATGAGGTTGCAAACTTGGTATCTCACCCACTCTACAATTCGTGATTCAAGAGGGAGGCTATCTGGAAGGAGATTTAGTCATTATTTCCTCCACATGGAGAGATACATCAAATCTGAACCAATATCAATCATATCAGCTCGTTAGTAGCAGCATATAACCTTGGATGGGCGCATTAAAGCATAGAAGACACTCCTTAAATCTTTGTGAGCTGCTCAAGAAAGGGGCATGACCTTATATGGAGAGTTGATTTACACTCGAAGAATATTTATTTGACATTTGGGAACATACATCAGCTGCAAACCAAAACTAACATTTCCAGTCATGTGAATATCAGTCACGGATTGTTGAAGTCTATTTCAGTATTGGAGAGGAATCTTGTTCAATATTCATGGGCCACTATCCTCATTGAGGGGCGTTCCAGTCAAGTCCAGAACTACTCAGTCACTTAGCAGGCATGTACTTAGTTTAGAGTTTAAATATCAGTTTCAATTGTTATGTTATGAATGTTGTAAGTGAGGTTATGTCTGATGTTAAATTGTTATTGAAACTTAAATTTTGGGAAGGTTAATCTTTATAAATTTATGCATAGAAATTCAATACCAAAGTCTTAGGAAACTAGCTCAACAAACTAGCATTACCATGGTCATTTACAATAGCAGGTAATCTAATTGTTTGACAAAATTTATAAACCAAAATCATGCAAGAATAACCTACAACAGGGTGGTAGAGATAATTTCAATTGGAGAGAGAGAGTTCATGCCATCTACAGCAGTGTGTCAACCAGATGTTTGATGAAACTTTAACCATATTCCTAGTCAATGAAAGAAATTTGGTGTCTAATGAGGGTGAGTGTCATAAAAGTAATAGCAGAGCATAGTAGACAAAGTGATGATGAAATTCTAAACCAAAAATAACTCAATAAATCATACCACATCCGCTTAGGTACATTACAAATGGTAGCTTGATGCATTGAAATATAGGAAGAATGTCATGCCCCTCAATTTGACCATTAAAAGTGTTGACCATGCTAAGTTCCTAGGGGCTCAAATTAACATTAATTATTCTTCCTAGGACAAATTTTGCTAATAATTATGTTGAGGCATGTATTTAATTTTATTTCATCACTTTTATTTATTATGCAAATTAATGATGTGGAAATAAGGCTTCCATGTCAGGAGGGAGCATTGGTGGAACTAGTCAACTTGCCTTGGTGAAAAATAAGAAACTCCATGACAAAAGCAGTTAAGGAAATAAAGGGAAATTGCCTAAAAGAAGCAGAAAAGAAGACAGAGGTAAAAGAAGGAAAGTTTTGTAAAGGGAGGTTGAAATTGCCTCTTAGAGAACTCAGAAAATATGTTATAAGGACAAAAGCAGGAATTTTTTTGGAAGGAAAGCACAATTTCCTTAGGAGCTAGGAAAAGTAGAAAGCTGTCATAAAACCAAAGAAGCATCTTTTGACTAAGGGAGGGCAGAGTTTCTAAATGTGAGGGATGAGTGGGACATGGAAACAATTCCACATGGTCCTACATTCCAAATTTCCCAAGGATGGAGCTTACGTGGCTAGGGTTAGGGCACCCATGGGGTTGACTTTCTCTCATAGGTCACCATTGGCCTCCACTTGCTAAACAGGTCATCCATATTGCTCTTAAAGGAGAATTAGATCCCATTTCTTTAGTTTGGTTGTTAGGTGTGATGATATATGCTTATGTGAGAATTACTTCTGAGTGTTGTGCCTTAGACTACTGGGAGATGAGCCCCATCCTTCCATTCCCCTCTCCTTCCATCCTCTTCTCTTCCATTGTAGTAATGGAGTGCTAGCTTGTAGACATTGAAGGATTATCAGATTTATTTGCAGCCTAGTTCACGTTCAAGTCGAGCTCCAGTGAATCCCATGCTTCACCTATGCTCATAGCCCCTTGGTGGTCATGTTCCCGGCCTCCTACCCCTTATTTTTGGAGTCTCCTTATAATGGTCGGTACATTATATGATTTTTGTTCTGTAGTATCATAATAATATGTAATTTACATTTATCAGGTATAGATATCTCTGTCCATAAAGAAGTCTATCTTCAGTTTCACTAGAAAGGCTTATTTTATCACTGTATGGGGAAAATTAATGAATATGATTACTATAAGAAATAGGCAAGGCTGGGGAAGTGTTTGAAGAGATTTTATATGTTTCGTGAGATTCTATTTACCTCTATTATGTTACCACCTAAGTTGTACTTCTTGGTTTTTTATCAAGTGATCCTGGTGAACTAGACAAAGATGATTTCTTTGGACTTCAGAAGACCTTCAGAAGTGCTTCTGGGAAGTGCTTGTTGTACTATATCACATGTTCATACCCCATAGGGGAGTTGTAATAAAATGTTCTAGCATGATAGTGTCTGTAAAAGACTCGGTCTCTTAGACTTTATTTGTCAATCTGATCAGCCTAGGGTGTTTTTTCCAGGGATAATTTTAGCGGCGAATTTTAGCCCAGTGGGCAATTTTTCCATGTTTTTTCTCCCAAAAAACATTCACCGTTTTGCATTTTTTGAAGCCCTGTTTGGCCCAATTTTGATGGGGTAAAAAAATTTCACCCTAAAAATCACCAAATTATTATTTAAACAATATAAAATCCTTGGAAATTTAAATATTTTTTGAAAAATATCGCCAATCATTTTATAGTTGGTGTTTTAAGAATTGGTAATATTCGCCAACATTAATACACTTTCAATTAAGTATGGTTCCTTAAAATCATCCCTAGTTTTTTCCCTTTGTTATTATTGGTTGTTGAATAAACGACTGATAATTTTTGAGTTTTTCACTCAATACCTCCAAAGTTGGGGTGGTCGGCTTGGAATTTAGGCCTATTGAGGTTATTAGATTCTATGTGTAAATGTATAAACATGCTAGGCATTATGGTTGATTCATATAAACATGTCTAAGTCCCCCTAGGTTTTAATTTTTATTTTTATTTTTTAACTTTTAATTTTTCCAAAACTTAGGCTATTTTATAATGGTCTAAATGGAAAAATTGGTTTTGTAATAAAAGTGGGATTGGAAATCATTTTCAGTGATGGGGGTGCTCATCTTCAAGATTAGAGCACCATGTAAACCCATAAACCCACTTTTTCTAAGTTTTGAGTGATTTGTCCATCACTCAGGTCAAAAATCCCTAAAAATCAAATATTGATTATTTAATTGATAAATTAATTAAATAATGGAGAAAATTCAAAATCCTAAATCATCGAGATTTCCTCTGATTTGACTGAAATCAGTCCAATGTTATCGGAACCGGCCGGTTTTGAAAAAACCGGCCGGTTGGACCAATTTACACCAAACACCGGCTAGAATGGCATGACTGAACCGTTTTTGGCCGGTTTTGCACTGAACCACCCAGTTTTTCCCATGAACCACCCGGTTTTGCCCTGAACCGGTCCATTTGCCCTGAACCGGTCCATTTGCCCTGAACCGGCCGGTTTCGACGAAGCCAAAATTAACGTGATTTTTTTAGGGTTTTAAATGGAACATTTCCCGGTAAGACCATTAAAACCGAGTAACCCGATTCTGACTCGGGAGTCGGGACAAACTAAATCTATTCGTTTAGGTTCCGGTGGCTGAGTTACTGTTAAATTGATTTTATCCCTTGGTGGTGACTGTTGAGACTTGAGTCTGTTCGTGCCCATGCTCTGAGTCTGTTCGTGCTTGTCGTGCTCTAAGTTTGAATCCTTCATGTGTAATCTGTCACGACTCACTGCTGGTAGCTGCCGATCGTGGCACCAAACCTTCACATGTTTACGTCCCACTGTAACATGTAAACACTCAACCAAAGTTCAAATCCGTTGTTGTTTCACTTCTCCAAAAGATGGAAAGTGCAGGCTCTCAAACACCCTTTTAAAGGCAGGTTCCACCACGATTAGGGTAAATTGTTTCTAAACCGTGCCGATCCTAGTTTAATTTGGCATTTATTTCCTGGTAAGACGATTAAAACCGAGTAACCCGATTCTGATTCGGGAGTCAGGACAAACTGAATCTATTCTTTTAGGGTCCGTTCCAACTTCCAATCCAAAACTACCAAACCATGATTTTGAATTGCGATTCCTGTAACACTGGTTTTTATGACTAAATTAATGAAATTAGATGTAGTTCAGTGAACGAGATATGATGAGAGAGATTAATGATATAATGATGGGAAAATACTGGCCCAAAATTGTAATAATTTCACCTTATGTTAAGTGACTTAATTAAATTTCATTATTTATAAGTCTTGTTATCATGAAGTGGTTAGGCCAAGTAGGTAGCACAATTACCTTATGAAAGAAAAACAAGGCGATCTCCCTCATTGTGTCCAATTGACTCCATTTATAATAAATGTGTATATTACACTTCTCCCTCGTATCTCACATATTTTTTAGAGTCTAGACTATAGTCATATGGTTATATTTTGACTTTAGAGGCCATTTATAGCCTCTGTGTGGATGTACTTTTCATCAGATATGTATTTGCACTCGGTGCTATTGTTGTTTTCTACACTCTTACTTGCTATATACATGAGAAACTTTGCATATTTGTGTATAATTGTTTGAATTGACATGGATGCACATGAATATATATATATATATATATTTATTGAAAATGTGAATATTTAATGTATTTTTGCTTAACCGGTTTTTCGCTCCAGTTTTTTTCCGGTTCCGGTTCTCAGGGTGGGCCGATTCATCCACCGGTCCGGTTCTGATAACATTGAATCAGTCTCATCGGCTTGGGATTGACTGGATCTGACCATTTCTTAACAGAAGGAGTTGATATGGGATGAAAAAAGAGTACATTATTGCATGCAATCTTGGGAATTGTGCCCTCGCTCTCTCCTCCACACGTGTGGGATCATCTGGATGAGTTTTGGTGGATGCTTCAGTTAGCAGGTTGAGGTGTCAATCAGATCAGCTCTCTGATTGACAATTGCACTTAGTGAGACTTAGATCAGGATTAGTTAGACACATATCAAGCCTATATTGACTCCACATGCAGCTGTAGTCTCTCTCTCCTTGGGAATTGCACCCCCCCTAGGCTAGATTTCCTATTTTTGTTATAAATAAAGATCAGTTTTACTCTGGTACTCCGACCTAGATGATGATTCATATAAAACGCTTAGTGAATTCCTAGATGGTTTTAAGAATAAATGGGGAGAAAAGAAGGAACCAAGACATATGCTTGCTCCCCTTCACATCATAAAGAAGATGGAGAATGAAACCATGGAGGAATTTAACACTAAATTCAGGCATGTGGTTGCTGACCTTCCTAGAGACATCAAGCCAAAAAATGCCTCTATCCTTATATCCTACATCGAAGTTTTCACCGATTATTTTAGGTACCAGTTAAGAGACAAATAGCTGGATTGAGAAGTTGTTTCTATTGTATTGTATTGTTTACTATTTTGGAATAAAGAAGATTTGGAGGCAAGATCTATGGTGTAATGCTCTTCATGTGTGGATGGTGATTGTCAAGTGCTTATGAGGTATAATCTGTGTTATTTATCTTTGCTTTTTTGCTAGTTAATTGTTGGCCTTGAAGGAGAGAGCTCTCTCCTGTTGGGGTAAGAGATCATTCTAGTTTGATTTATGCTCTTACTATTCACTTGTTTCAGATCTCTTGGAGTTGCATGTATTTTAAGTTTAATTGCATGCTTTCCAATTATCCTTTTCCAGCAGCACCTATGTTTTAACCATCTGTTTGTGCAAGGATTTCTAAGTTGCAGGTGATCTCACTTGTAGAAGGGGTTGAAATAGTTTGTATATTCCTCATCTTCATGATATTTTGGAAGACATAGTCCCATGGTGTTCCACCAAAGCAGACTCCAAAGCCCAACATTCCCAGGCTTCCAGCACTCTTTCTCTCTCTTCCTCCTTCTAAAATCAAATTTTTACCTGGTTTCTTTGTTTACAAGATTTTATATCATTTAGATCTATTATCTTAAAGTAAAACTTAAGATATTTCTATTGTATCAGGGCTCATAATCTAGATCTCATTCCTAAAAAGTTTCATAAAGCATTCTAGATCTAGTTTAGGGAAATTGTCCGTTTTGCATGGAAATTTAAAAAGGATCCATAGTTTGCATGCATTAGATTTATGTTTTTGTTTTAAAAGATAAAATCCAGAAATAAGTGCATATCTAATTGGCTTCCCAAACAGCAAGCCAATATCCCAAGGAAATCTTGCTTTCCTTGGTTCATTTTTACCATTTTAACTAGTTTTAACTTAGTTTTTTTTGTGTTTAAAGTAGGCTGACCCAAAGGTACTTTCAAAGTGATTTTGGGAATATTTAATTATAATAAGCTCACTGTATTTTAGCAGGAATAACAGAAAAAGTATAAGCTTATGTTCGAAAGTGGCTTTTGGGTCATCTGAATCCCCCCAAGGGTCTCCCTTTTGACTGTAATTTTAATTTTGGGCAATTTGTAAGATCTTGGTTTCATCCTGTATAAGAACCAAGAGGATTCAGATAATTTTACTGATATTGCAATAGCATATAATAATAAAATTCTCTGAATAGGCTCTTTCGAGCCCATTCCCGATCCCCCCTAGGGGGATTTGTGCCTTTTTTGTCGTTTTTTGCATTTTCTTATTTCTTTTCGCTTTAGATTAGTTTCATTGATGTAGAATAATATTCTTTGATTAATTTATCATATATTCCATATTACAGTATCAAATTAACTTTAATACTTACCCCACAACTTCCTGATTGACCCGAAAGGGGAAAGAGATGCGTGGTAGGACTAATTAGAAAACTTGTGGTTCGCTTCCTTTTTGCTGCTTATTATTAATATCTGCAAACAATATTTTAAAATCAACCCCTTCCTTGATTCTCCGATTGAGGTCCACTTGGACCGAAAGAGGTTCTTGGAAGGTTTTTCTTTCTAAAAAACTCATCCTTTAAAATTTACTAAAATTGACAAGACTCTAGTGTGCATGCTCTGCACTTGGCTACGGTTCATCCAATCAGTCAAGCTGCATTAAAAGAAATTTGAGTGACAAGATTAATTATTCTTCACCCTCCCCAATTAACTACCATCAGGCGAAAATCCAACGCCTCGATCAAACCGTAAACGATGGAAAAATACCCAAAGGAAGTGGGAACTCCCGGACAGTGACCTCGGGGCGCCGATCTCTGTTACATCTTCGTGTGTATTATGAACACAATCTCAGAGACTCCATTCAGCCTACACATTCCTTGTGGGTAGCCATGAAGGTTTATTTTTGGACATACTTCAAGTACCCCTCGGGTATATCTGGAGTCCCCCCTCACCTAATTTTAATCCACTCATATTTCACATTAACTTAAAACGTACCAAGAGGCAATCGCAAAACATTCACTCCAAGCACATGCAAGTACTTTGATTATTTTATAAATCCATTTTTAAGGCATTGGTTCTGTGTTTAAATCTTTTGATATATATATATATATATATATATTGTGTCTCAACATTTTGCTTTGTTGTGCTTATTTTTCATCTTGTCATGTTTGGTCATTTATGATTAATTCAAAATTCCTAAACAAATTATTCCATTTAACATCATCATACTAAATTAATCTTCCTTATTAACTTAATAGGGTCTACACCCCTTGGCTTCATTAGGAGTTGAGCCTAAACGGAGGAGTCAAGAAAAAGGTGACAGCCTTGACTCGAGACTTGCCCCCAAGGACACACCTAGTGGCTTGAATATTTATGCCACATTCCCCCCAGGTGTGTGAAAGGTGGAAACATGTTACAATTCATATGTATTAGATAAATAAATTTGACATGATTTAACTGCTCAATTTTAGACGCTAGCTAGATTACTAGCTTTTAATGACTAGTTTTGCCAAACCTGATGTAAAATGAGTTATGTTAACTATAAATGAGACCTGTAAGTTCCAGTGGGTCACTGATAGGCCCAAATTCCCATACCTATATCCAGAACCCTTTTTAGTTGGGGATGTACCACGTTTTGGGATCATCCTCTGTGTAGGGTTTCCCTTGGCCAAAACTCTCAGAAACACCCAAATTCATCCAAAACTACTCAGAACTTTCCAGAAATTATAAAAACTATCCAAACCATTTTATTATGTTATATTAATTCTGGAACAACCCTCTGTAAGTTTTTAGAATTCGGGAACAACCCTCTGGAACAACCCTCTTCCTAGTTTCACGGTTTGACTACCAAGAAGCATGGTAGTAGGTTTCTGCAGAGCGGATTCTAAACCCTAAATGGAATCAGATATAAATGTGTTAGGGAAGAGGAAATTATATGTCTGATTTTCTTTGGTTTCTGCCCACTTCCCACTCCTTTCGCCTGTAAAATTTCCTGGAAGAAACCCCTGATTTTCCCAGTCCGAAAAGGCTTTGTGTGAATTAATTCAATTTCAGAATTTTTAATTTAAATTGCAGAATTAAAGAGTGTTCAGGGATGCACACCAGACTTGGGACATTACAGTGTTATCAGAGCATGGTCCTCCATACTTGTTCTTGATATTATTCAATGGGTCCAAAATACAATTCCGACACCAAAAGAAAGATTCCTCAAGAGGAGGAAGTAGAATCTGTGGATGGGAGATTCCATGAAGAAAGGGATGAGAAAGATGCATTCAGGAATTTTGTTAAGAACATGTTGAAAGGTCTACAAAACATTTCAACTAACATCATACAGTCTGGCCAAGAGACCAGAGAATTCCTAGCTAAACAGTTGGGAGTGAAAGATGGGGAAGGGAGCAGCAATGGCTCCCAATGTGAAGAAACAAGGGCCATGGGTGGGACTATTTTTTCCAAGACTGGGCCTCAAAATAGGCCACTTGAGTATAGAGAGGAACCAAAATTGCAGCCAATACCTACCATGCCCAAATTTGTAGAGACCCCTAAATAATACCATGAAGCACAGGCTGAAACTATTGCTACATGGGAGGAGAAGTTTTATGTTTACCAAGCATTGAGTGAAGAATGCAGAAGGGCTCTGCCATTCTGAGATTTATGTGAGACTCAATTAAGGGGCCACCCAAGAGGGGATGCAAGGAATCCATATCAGAATTATGAATTAAATAACTCCATTGGGAAAATCACTTTTCCATATTTTGATGGCACTTCCAATTGCTCAGTGAGCTCTTGGATTCAGAAAATGGATACATATTTTCAGCTAAATCCTATGGCAGAAAGGGATGTCATTAATTTGGAAGCCATAAATCTTGATGGGGAGGCCATTGACTGGTGGTTTCATGGCATGAAAACATTAGGCCATGATCAAGTAGTCACCTACGAGGAGTTCAACAAAAAATTGACAGAAATATTGGACCTCTTTCCGGGATTTGCCCCACATAAGACAAGTTGGAACTCCAGAAGCATACATTTCAGAGTTCCAAAAGGTGGTTGTGATGGTCACTAACATATCAGAATCAAGGATGATCCTTTTGTTTATAGAAGGATTGGATGAACCATTGAAGGGGTTGGTGAAGACCTGTCGACCTACCACTTTGCAGGAAGCTGTGAGCATGACTAGAGACCTGCGGGATGCTATTTCGAGGACCAAGTATCCTCCCAGACCTCCCATGCCACATAAATTCCAGAATCAAAAACCTCCTGTGAGAAAATTTCCTGCCCATGGAAAGAAATATTACTCCTATAAGGATCAGGGTGAATTGAGAAGGAAGAAGCTATGTTTTTCCTGCCAAGAACCGTGGACTCCCAGTCACAAATGTGTGAAGGGAAAAGCACATTATATTGAATTATTTTCTGAAAGTGATGAAGAGGGGGTAGAAGAAGCTGAGATGGCTGATGGAGAGTGTGAAACAGCTGAAGAAGAGGAGCATCCCCATCAAACCAGCAACAAAATTGTTATGCTCAGTGGAGTGACGAGGTTCCATACTTTAAGGCTGAAAGGAGTTCTGCAAGGGCAGAATATTACAGTTCTTGTTGATGGGGATTCCACACATAATTTCATTGATTCATCCCTAGTGGAGAGGAGAAAAATACCTACTAATCCCTTTGAAGGATTCATTGTGGTAATTCTTGGTAACCATACCATGGAGTGTAACCGATGGATCCTAGATCTGCAAGTAAACATCGGTGACTATACTATGAAAGACAAATTTTATGTTGTCAATGTGGTAGACACCAACATGGTGTTGGGGGTACAATGGTTGTACTCTATTGGAGAGCACTCTGTGAACTACCAAATACCAAAAATAAGTTTCAAGGATGCTAAAGGAAAACCAGTAGTATTGAAAGGTATAAATACTTATCCCAACCAAGTAATTTCTGCAAAAACTATGAGATCTGTTATGAGCCATGGAGACATTGAGTGGGTTGTTGAATGCCAAATAACCATTGAGGGAACAAATGCCAAATTTTCCTCCCACCCCAAAGAGATTAAAAAATTGTTGCATAAGGATAAGAGGGTTTTTTAAGACCTTCCACATGGTAGGCCACCAGACCGTGGCATTGAACACGGGATTGAATTGGAATCTGGTACACTTCCAATAAAAATAAATCCCTACAAGCATCCAAAGAGATTTAAGGATGAAATTGAGAAACGCCATCAAGGAGCTCCTTGAGTTGGGCCTCATCAAACCAAGTTCCAATCCTTTTGCTTCTTCGGTGGTTTTGGTGAAGAAGAAGGATGGGACACTCAGGATGTGCATTAATTACCGAGATTTGAACAAGAATACAATAAAGAACGGGTACCATTTCCCCAAATTGATGAGCTGCATGGAGCCATTTTTTTCTCCAAATATATCTCCGGTCGGGGTACAATCAAATCAGGATGAGGGAGGAGGACATACAAAAGATAGCCTTCCGTTGTCACTTTAGCCACTTCAAGTTTCTGGTCATGCCATTTGGCTTAACTAATGCACCAGCAACTTTCCAATCATGCATGAACAAGGTATTCAGCAAACAACTCCGTAAGTATGTCCTTGTGTTTTTTGATGATATTCTGATCTATAGTATGACATGAGAGGAGCATTTACACCACTTGGAGGAGGTACTCAATATGCTTGCAGATCTGTCATTTTTTTCCAAGATGTCTAAGTGTGAGTTTTGTATGATAGAACTGTTGTATCTTGACCATGTGATATCCCAAGAAGGGGTTAAGGTAGATCCAGAAAAAATAAAGGCCATATTGGAATGGGAACCTCACTGAGCTAAGAGGCTTCATTCGCCTTTGTAATTACTACCGCAGATTTGTCAAAGGATACTCTCGGTATACTACACCCTTGACAGATTTGACTAATAAGGGTGCATTTAGTTGGAGTGAGGAGGCTGAAAAATATTTTCAGAAAATGAAAGAGATAATGAGTAGTTGTCCAGTACTTTCCTTGCCTAAATTTTCTAAACCTTTTGTGTTGGAATGTGATGCCTATGGGGTAGGCATTGGATCTTTCCTAATGCAAGATAGGCATCCTATTTCTTTTGAGAGAAAAACATTTCATCCACATGAAATTTTGTATTATATATATGATAAGGAGATGTTGGCCATCATGCATGCCTTGGCCAAATTCAGACAGTACTTGGTGGGAGGTAAATTCATTGCGAAGACTGATTACAACAGTCTTAGACAATTCCTTACCCAAAAGGAACTCAATGAAAGGAAACAAAAATGGGTAAGTAAATTTCAATCTTTTGATTTTGACATTGAGTATAAAAAAGGAAAAATGAATGTTGTGGTTGATGCACTCTCCCATAAGCCCACATTCTCTTTGCTGCAAATATGTAATGAATGGAAGATCCAGTTGGCTACTGAATACTCTAAAGATCAGTTTGATTGTGATGTTTTGGATGGGGTGAACCAGAATGAAGAGTACAAAGTTCATGATGACCTCATCTATTACAAAAACAAAATTTTCTTAGTGCCAGGATCTGCACTGAAGAGGAATATTTTAGGAGCTGCCCATGATGCACCAGTGACTGGTCACCCTGGTTTTCTGAAGACTTACCGTAAGGTAAGGGAGATATTTACTTGGAAAGGTATTAAAGATTGTGTTCTCATGTATGTGAAGGAATTCCCTACATGTCAGCATAACAAAGTTGAGCACTCACACCCTATTGGACTCCTCCAACCTCTTCCTATTCCGGATCAAAAATGGGAAAGTGCATCAATGTACTTTATCACGGGGCTGCCAAAGTCACAAGGGAAAGACATTATTTTCATGGTGGTTGACAGGTTGACAAAATATGCACATTTCTTTACAGTAGTATCCATTATTTCAGCTAGTGAGGTTGTTGCTCTATTCTTTAAGGATATTTTCAGACTACATGGACTACCCAAGGTTATAATCAATGCCAGAGATAGAAAATTTACTAGTGCCTTTTGGAATACATTGTTTGGTATATTTGAAACAAATATGAACATGAGTACAAGCCATCACCCCCAGACAGATGGGAAAACATAGAGGGTGAACCAATGGCTTGAAGGGTACCTCTGTAACTATGTTATGGGATAGAAAGGAGCTTGGGAAACTTGGCTCCACTTGGGTGAGTTCTGTTACAACACCACATTTCATCTTTCTATTAGAATGACTCTGTTTATGGCATTATATGGGTATGAAGCTCCAAATTTTGAAAACTTAATATTTGGAGACTATAAGGCACAAAAAGCTGCAGATTGGTTGCAGGACAACCAAGACATTTTAAGGGCACTGAAAGACAATCTATAGATGGCACAGAACCAGCAAAAGATTTTTGCAGATAAGCACAGAACAGACAGGGTGTTTCAAGAGGGAGACTTAGTGTATTTAAGGCTGCAACTTATAGACAATCTTCCTTTAAGAAGAAAGGGGCAGCAAAACTTCAACCCATATTTTATGGACCCTACAAGATTAACAGAAAAGTTGGTGAAATAGATTATGAATTGGATTTTCCAGCAAACAGCAAAATCCATAATGTTTTTCATGTTTCTTGTCTGAAGAAGGAAGTGGGGCAACAAATAGTGGTTTCTGAAGAAATACAACCTCTAGATGATGAAGGCCATTTGGTCTTAGTACCAGAGAAAGTGTTGATAGGAAAAGAAAGGAAATTAAGGCCATTCGGTCTTAGTACCAGAGAAAGTGTTGATAGGAAAAGAAAGGAAATTAAGAAACAGAACAATCAATGAATACTTGACACAGTGAAAAGGATTTCCCATTGAGGATGCCACTTGGGAGGGTGAGCAAATCTTGCAGCACCCTGCTTTGCTTCATCTTGAGGAAAAGCATATTTTGGAGGGGAGGACTGTCATGTCCCCTCAATTTGACCATTAAAATTGTTGACCATGCTAAGTTCCTAGGGGCTCAAATTAACATTAATTATTCTTCCAAGGACAAATTTTGCTAATAATTATTTTGAGGCATGTATTTAATTTTATTTCATCATTTTTATTTATTATGCAAATTAATGATGTGGAAATAAGGCTTCCATGTCAGGAGGAGCATTGGTGGAACTAGTCAACTTGCCTTGGTGAAAAATAAGAAACTCCATGACAAAAGCAGTTAAGGAAATAAAGGGAAGTTTCCTAAAAGCAACAGAAAAGAAGACAGAGGTAAAAGCAGGAAATTTTTGCAAAGGGAGGGTGAATTTTCCTCTTAGAGAACTCAGAAAAGATGTAAGGACAAAAGAAAGAAATTTTTTGGAAGGAAAGCACAGATTCCTTAGGAGCCAAGAAAAGCAGAAAGTTTTCATAAAACAAAAGAAGCATCTTTTGACTAAGGGAGGGCACAGTTTCTAAATGTGAGGGATGAGTGGGACATGGAAACAATTCCACATGGTCCTACATTCCAAATTTCCCAAGGAGGGAGCTTATGTGGCTAGGGTTAGGGCACCCATGGGGTTGACTTTCTCTCACAGGTCTCTATTGGCCTCCACTTGCTAAATAGGTCATCTAGATTGCTATTAAAGGAGAATTAGATCCCATTGCTTCAGTTTGGTTGTTATGTGTGATGATCTATTCTTATGTGAGAATTACTTCTTAGTGTTGTTCCTCAGACTACTGGGATATGAGCCCCAGCCTTCCATTCCCCTCTCCTTCCATCCTCTTATCTTCCATTGCAGGTATGGAGCACTAGAGAGAAGAAATTGAAGGATTACCAGAGTTACTTACAGCCTCCATCGTGTTCAGGTCGAGCTCCAGTGAATCCCATGCTTCACTTCTGCTCACAGCCCCTTGCTAGTCATGTTCTGGGCCTCTTGCCCCTTATTTTTGGAGTCTCCTTGTAATGGTCAGTCCATTATATGATTTATGTTCTATATTATCATAATACTCTGTAATTTATATTTATAAGGTCAAAAAATATTTGTCCATAAATAATTCTATCTTTAGTTTTGCCAGAAAGGATTATTTTATCACTGTATGGGGGAAAATTAATGAATATGATTGTTATAAGAAATAGGAAAGGTTGGGAAAGTGTTTGAAGAGATTTTATATGTTTAGTGAGATTATATTCACCTCTTTTAAAATTCATATGTATTACATAAATAAATTTTACATGATTTAACTGCTCAATTTTAGACCCTAGCTAGATTACTAGCTTTTAATGACTAGTGTTGCCAAGACTGATGTAAAATGAGTTATGATAACTCAAAATGAGCCAAAGTTCTAGTGTGTCACTAAAAGGACCACCTTCCCATACCTATCTCTAGAACCCTTTTTCGTTGGGTTTGTACCACCTTTTGGGATCCTCCTCTGTGCAAGGTTTCCCTTGGACAAAACTGCCAAAAAAACCCAAATTCATCCAAAACTACTCAAAAATTTCCATAAATTATGAAAATTGTCAAAACCATTTTATTTTGTTATATTAATTCATGAACAACCATCTGCAAGTTTCCATAATCCCCTGGTTGAAACAAATCGAACCACTCTTCCTAGTTTCACGGTTTGACTGCCCAGAAGTGTGGTAGTAGGTTTCCGCGGAGCAGATTCTGAACCATAAATGGAATCAGATATAAATGTGTTAGGGAAGAGAAAATTCTATGTATGAATGTATTTGTTTTCTTCCCACTTCCCACTCCTTTTTCATGCAAAATTTCCCAGAAGAAACCCCTGATTTGCCTAGTCCGAAAAAGGCTTTGTGTGAATTAATTAAATTTCAGAATTTTTAATTTAAATTGCAGAATTAAAGAGTGTTCAGGTATGCACACCAGACTTGGGACATTACAAAGAATCATCATTTAATATGATTTCACCGTTTGTTTGATACATAGGTACATTTTTGCATGCAAAATATTTCATTTTGGGGATATGTCTAGTCCCAAATTTAGCATTTTTTTCTATACTCTTATCATTATTATCAATCCAATTTTATTATCCTTAACCCTTTATTTATCCTCAAAATCAGGATTTATGCTCAAGGTATTTTTTATGAGTATTGTCTTATTATGAACCACATTTCTATCCAAGTTCTTTAGATCCCCTTCATATCCCTGTTCCAAATTCTGAGTGAAGTTCTTCAAATCGAATATGTCATGGGTTTTGTGAGGATGCCCTAAATGAACAGGTTTCAAACATTGAATTGTGTTCATATCGGTTCTCTGATTTATTAATTGTGTTCAAATTGGTTCTTTGATTTATGAATTGTGGGCAAAGAAGGATGCAGAGGAGGAATCAAACCCTTCTGTAGACCAGAAACACCCATATATCACCATCATAATTACTCCTCATTAGTCGTAGTTGTTGAAATGGTGTTTGCACATAAGGCCCTATGTGGAGGGTTCCAATCATATTCATTGATTCTCCACGGGGAACCCTTCTAAAACCAGTATTATAAGTTATAACCTTGGCCAATTTGAAACCCAAAAGAGGAAACACTAGGACCCACATCCATCGAAGATCACGGCCAACAACAGGAACATACCCTAGATTGGACCATCTATCATCATCTAAATTGGACATATTAATCCCACGGCTTTGAAGTTGATAACTTCCACTTGGCTTCGTTTCAAGTCCTCTTGCAGTGCTTTCTAATGCATCTCCCTCCTAAAAGGTTTGCAAGTGCCTGGAAATTGCCAAGTAATTCAATATTCTCTAGAAAATTAAAATGGATTTGTAGATGTTTGCACTAATCCTTGATAATCAACAAAAAATATCTGGAGTACTTTCAGTCTCCTAAACATTTAGTAACTGATATAGCTACTTGATTCATAGTAGCTGAAATCTCAACTGCATCTTCCAACTCATCCATTTCTTTCAGGACTAACTTCTTAGGCTCCTTTGAAGAAATCTTGTCTTGACAACATCAGTAACTACTTCTTTGGGTGTTTCTAGAGGGTTAAATTTTCCTTCTTCTCATCTTGAACCTTATATGCCTTACTGAGAAGTTCCTTTTTTTTATTCTTGTTGATAACTATCTTGGCAGCATCACCAATGTTTGTAACATTGTACTCGGCATAACCATTGGAAGAAATTTTTATCTCCTTTTTTGTCACTCTACCTACTAAATCCTACGTGCCTTCACTTTCAACAAGCAAAGAAGACACCTGAAGTTGAGCATCCATTTCACAAATATCGCTATTGGTGGTGCATAAGTGATCCTTATCTTCTATGTCAATTGGATTTACATTGGCAGTTGAATCTTCCCCATGTACTTAGTAGGAACATGCCTTAACCTTATCCAAGTACTTTAGCATTTTCATGGCTCTACTTTTGTTTCTATATCTAGAATATTTTTTACAGTCAACAACATTTTTATTAGATTAAAAAAAATCAGTTTTCCTCCAAAATAGCCATATCAGTGATATCATAACCAAAGTAATACCATCAAAGTATTTTTAAATTTCATTACCTTTAATGGCTTTAACAATCCATTTGATACATAAAACTGCTCCTTATTTAGAAATATCAATTAATGCACGCTCTTTGTTTAAGCAACAAATGTCACATTAACTCTCGCAAGGCATTTTTTGCTCATAAAGGCAACCAAATGGAGGTTATTAAGAGGTTGTTGATCAAGTTATAGGTTGTTTGAGATTGGCACGACCAAGATCACATCAAGTTGTAGGTCGTTGAACATACATATTTGTTTCTATATAATAATCTCCCATGGCTAACTGACATTATTCCCTTTCCCTTCACACGATATTTTGCCCTCATTAGCAGTCTTGAGTTGGAATGCTTTACTAGGTAAGGAAAACAATAAAGTTGATATGCTAGTTTCGTATGGATGAATTTGACACTGCTCCCAAATTCTACTAATGAAATGACTTCTAGTGTTTTAATTGGTATGTTGATCTTTAGTTTTCAAGGCACCAAAATCCCTGAAATGGAATGCATGGATATAATTCATTTGTTAGTAAATGAATTTTGTTAGTAGGATCATCATAAAAGGTGTCATCAATGAACTGATATTGAGAGGCATCACCTCCTGTGGTTTCTGCCCATCCTCATGCCACAGTAGGGCTATGTCTAAGTTTCCATATTCCTATCATGTGACCTATTCTCTCAATAGAAAATCAAAACTTCAAACTTCATCAAATAATGTTAAGATTGTTGCTCCAATTTCCTCATGGTCTGCTGCTTAGGAACATTCATTATGAGGTTGTAAAAGGAATCACTCAAAACCCCAAGTCATAGAGATGCTACAGGACTAACATAAATACTCTTCAATTCATTTCTCCTATCCAACTCAATGGTGTGAATCTTAGCTAGCTCATACAAAGGTCCAGTACATGTATGGAAGTGCATTGTTTCCCTGCCTATTGTCCTCAAATCTTTGAAAACTGCCATATCAAATTTTAAAATGCTCTAACCCTTCAATCATCTCTTCCTACTAAAAGGAAAGTGGATGTAGTATACAAAATGGAAAATCCTCAAACTACAATTAGAAGCACTAGTTAACTGATTGATAAGTTACACCAAGGTCACTACGAATGATGTTTAAACAAAAATTTACTGTAGCATTTAATTACAGGAAATCATATTCAAGGATCAGTAAATCTCAATTCGTGGAATCATTTCACACTTTTATCATCCTCAAGACATGCTTCAGCCTTCCAATTTGTTTTGCAAAACTATATTCAACTCATCAAATCCTTTTATTTTATAGCCCTGTAATAAACTTTGCCTCACCCTGTCAATCTGTAATTTAACCATGTGGACTCATCCGTTGAATTAACATCGCAGGAATGATGACACATGGTAGAAAGTTGGGGGATGAAAAATAACTAAAATCATTATCTAACATGTGCAAGGTTTGGAGTGTGAACATGTGAAATTTTTGGATGAAATTGTGGGCATACGAACATGTGACAAGATAATATTCGTAGTTTTGTAAATGGTCACAAAAGAATCAGCTGAGGAAATCCTTAATAAGGAACTTAGAAGGGAAGATGAGGGAATGAAAATCTTCAGACTATCTTATCTTATCTCCTAGCTCACTGATTTGTAGCAAGTCCAAACCTATGTCAATTCAATATCCATTTTCGTATAGCTTTTCTTTCTCTAGCTTTACAAGCCAAAATAAATTCACAAACCGGAGCTAGTGTCTTCCCCCACTATCATTGTGATTGGAAACACTAACGGGGAAGCAACTAACACTACTAGTGGAGCTGTATTCGGTATTGCTCTTAATCATTCAAATTCATTCTTTTTCAAAATGGGATGTGGGCCCAGCACTAACACTAAGGTTGGGCTATTAAATATTTAGGATCTACTTGTATCGGAAGTATCCATGGTCCTGCATTCTCTTTCTATTTGGGGGGATTCCTCTATGATTATAAATTGAAAAAATCCAAAAGCAACTCTTTCAGCTTTGAATTTGGATTATTGGTGTGACAGAATTACAGAAATCAAACATGATTTTTCCCTTGACTTTAGGCATGTCTACATGGAGCACAATATGAATGCATATCGCTTATCCAAGGAAGCACTTAATATGAAGGTTGGCCTTCTCTCCTTCTCAGAACTTTTAGAAGGAGAAATCATTGAGGAAGACATGATTCAACTCTTTTAAGAGATTTTTATGTTTTAAGTGGCATACTCATTTTTTGTTTCTTTTCGAGTATGGGATTCTATAGCCTTTTATTTGTTTTAGCTGGGGATATATTCTTTGTTTGATCCCCCTAGGGTGTATTTTTTCCACCCTTTCTGCCTCCTTGGATAAGCTTTATGGGTTGTTTATGTTCTCCCTGTGGTATTGCTTCTACAGTCATTCATCTATGGGATTTTGGGTATTGTCCCTCTCCTTGGGAAAGCTTATGTTTTTATCTCTCCTCATGTTTGGAATGACTTTTTGTCATGACATTGTACAAGTTACCTTTGTTTCATAATGAACATCAAGGAACATCATTTTTTCTTCGGAAAATATTAGCATTAGTCTACATCTTCTCATTTAGAAGTATCTACCCATCCTCAAGGAGTCAATATCAGTTTCATCTCAATTATCCTTAACTCCAATCATGAGGAGTGCAAGAATGCTTTCATTACCATCAATGCATCACCCTCATATCATGTCCCAAATGAATTGAACAATCCCCTTGACTTTGGCAGCACCAGTAAAGACAACAACATCCTTGTGAGTACTCGTATTAGTTCAATAAATGTTGTGCTTCCAGGAAACCATTTGAGCCCCAGTAGACTTGACATACTTTAACTTTACTAAGTCAAATACAACTAGCATTGACTATAAAATCTTAATAGATGTTTCAGAATCTCAAACTGAAGGATCGGGTAGAACACCCCTTGAGGGAAAATATCCAGAGCGAGACAAAGGCCCAGTAGACATCCCGTGCACATTATCATCGCTAATGAAAAATTATAGGTTCCCACTTCCTACCAATGTCGGTACACAAAAGCACAAACTAGATTGAAGTGTCCAAAACCCTATAGATGTGCATGATCCTTCATACATTATCATCTTTCTAGCCTTGCCTATTTTTTATATAGAAATTAAGGATAATTCACAAATATTACCATTACAACCTATGAACCATTCACGAGTATCTAAGACCAGCCTCCATAAACAAGGTACACTTACTTTCTTCCTTATTTCTCTGTCATATTCTCAAATGGCTGAATTTCCGCAAGTTTATTTATCTATGGTTTGATCCATATATGTTTTATTGACTGAATATTGGTACTGTAGGATTTGACTGTTAGCATTTACATCTATATAAGATCAGATTACTTAGCTTTCTTAAATTGCATTCGTTTGCATAGATTTTTGAATTTTTTGAAAAAGGAAAGACAAAAGGCAATTTTTATTTTGCATTAGTTTTGCATTAGTTGTTTTTCTCACTATTTTTCAGAAAAATCAAAAATATTTTAAGTCTTGTAGTTTCTCAAATTGTTAAAAAAAAGTTTCATTAGTTTTCATTTACAAAGAAAAAGGAAAAAAATGCATTATTAGTTGCATTCACTTTGAAATTTGTATACATCATTTGCTTTCACTTTGTTGAGTCTATAACACCATTCATTCTCATTCCTCTACCTTGAGTAATACAACCATTAAAAAGAACGTTTAACTTAAAATCTATTAGTAATTTTCTTTTTATAGGTTCGAGCATCAACTAGCTTAGGCTAGGTTTTTGGACAAGGAGATTTAAACTGTCCAAAATCACTTTGATTTAAAATGTAGTGTAATATATTTAGGTAAATGCACTTCTAGAAGAGATCATCCGAAAAACTCCTCTCACACAGATTTAAGCATGAGGCCACGTGAGAGCTCGGTTGAGGAGATACCCCTCCACTTCCTTGTTTGATCGTTTACCGGGATTCTTGTGTGGTTGGGGATCTTATCAATACCACTTCTTGGGCACCATGAGGTGCCGCTATTGATGGGTTTTTGGGCTTAGCTACCTTTCCCATGCACATCGATCATGCCAGTAACTATTCCATTGAACTCTTGGTGTAGATTTGGTAGCCTTAGTCTCTATGCACTAGGATCTTACATACGTGGTGTTGAAAGGATATTTTTAGTACACCTAGGATGGACTTGGAAGGTAACCTCATTTGATAATTTGGGAGGGTGGTTGGGGTGATTCCAGTGCTTGCACCCAGAGAACACCTCACGAGACACCAAGTAACCATCCTTCGATCTTCACTACTTGGACCTGGGCTCTAATCATCCCAGGATTTCCTTTGGAAGGTGTATCTTTTATCTGGTGTGTCTGTGTTACTTAGGATATTTTTAGTGTGTGTTGTTTGGTTTGCTTGTGCTTAGTTGGCCTTTAGGTGTGTGATTCAGATTTATAGTTGTGGAGGACCAACATCTTCATAGGCCTAGAAGGTTGCAAAACCTTCATCCATGTGTTACGGTGGAGCCTAATTTTGAATTTAATCATGGATGGGTTTAGTTTACTAGGTTTAAATTTTCTAGCCTATAGAATTCATTTCATCATGGATATCTTATAAATTGTATTGATTTTATTTATATTTTCTCATGCAGGTTTCACTTTGGGTTTCTAGATTTATTTGATATTTCAATTGTGAAATATTCAACGAGATGTCAAACACCGACCGTGGAAAGAAATCATCAAAACAGAGGGATGTATTATCATACTTTCATAAGCCTTATTCCAATAATCCATATTCTCTTCATGATTCAAACTCTTTTGATAAACCCATCAATGAGAGAGATGTCAACACTTCTGAGAATGCATCTAATAACCACATAACTAATGATAAAATGGGTTCCTCTAGTGAACAAAGTGAGATAAATGCAATTCAACCAGAATTTGGCAATGATAATGTTGAAGGTTTTTCCTTGGGAGGCAACACAAATCATTTACAATCATGAAAAGGGAAGAAAGGCCAATGGGACATAGGGAGACAATTCCAATAAGAATGGGCCTCAAAATTTCCTTTTATTGAACCAATTAATCCAATAAAATGAGAAGGAATCTTCACGAGAAGTTAAATGCAATGTATGTAGTTGGAAAATGGGCAAGACAGTAAAATTGCAAATGAAGTTAGATACAATAGAGAAGCATGCAGGAAATATTTATGTCAAGCTAATTGAAAATGGTGAGGAGAAGTCTATTACCAAATGGAAATCCTCTGAGGAATGTCAGCATGTCACATATCAAGAAGAATATAATAAACACTTAATAAGTAAGAGTAAACTCGAGGTAAGTGGAGGGACTATCACATCTCTATTTGGAAAAACAATGGAAAGAAATTTACTATCCAAGACGACGCAATTAAGCATTGTATTTCACATCTTATCTAGAGGTTGCCCTATGATAAATTATCCATATTATAAAAAACTATTTATATTTTCTTAAAGTATCGAATTTTCCATCTTCTCACTGGTCTATAATGAGTGGTTGGGAATGGAAAAAATATCTAGCTCAAGTAGAAAAGGATGATTTGAAAGAGAAGATTGCCACAATGCCAAATTGTTTCACTATCTTTGGATGAAGTTACAACTATTGGTAATAATTCATGGGTATGCATGAGTATTTATATGGTTAATGATCATATTAGGCATTCATATCTACTTGGGATTCAAAAAATGAAGAAGATTTATACAACTGGAAATATTTATGAACTTGTTATTAAGACTTTGAAGGAAATTGGTGGTATGGATGATTTAATGATCGCAAAAAGGTTGGTATGTGTTGGAGAATATGGGTCATCAATCATGCAAGGACAAAGGAATGGACTTTGTGTCAAACTACAACTATTAGCTTCATCGTTTATGATCAATATTCATTGTATGTCTCATAGGATAAATCTTAAATTTAAAATAGTAAGCAAGTTTCCACTAGTTTCAAAAGTTGAACTTGTACATGAGACTCATGCATACTTTTGTCGTAGTCCTAAGCGATTTACATAGTTTCAACAATTTGCAGAGGGTATTACAGATGGAAAAAAACTATTAAAAGATGTTGATACCAGATGGATTTCATTGAATGGACCAGCTCAAAGACTATTTAGTGAGTACAAATCATTGGTAGGGGTGATGCCATGAACATCGCTTCAGTGTAGACAAAGCTCAAGATATTCTCTTTCATCTAACTAATATAGAGACATTATTAACATTGGATGGAATTCTTCCTTTTCTTCATGAAATGAATGTCCTTGTGAAAATGGCTCACTGTCGTACAATGTATATTGTAGAGTACACAAATGCAAGGAAATTAGCATGCCTTGCTTTGGATAATTTGTATATGATGCCAAGGTCTTTTACAAGTCCAACATTTAATGTTGGACTAATCTAATTGATATAGAAAAGATTGAAAACTATTTGAAGTTTGATGAAAAAAGGAGACTATGTATGGCAGTGCGTGGGTATATGGTTCCCTTTCATTATGTTAGTAAGATGGGACAAACCACCGAAGAGCGACATGTTCCAAGAGACCATTTCAATGATATTAATGTGGTTTTAGTGAGACACAACTTGATACAAATTGCATAATCATTATCATCAGAGATAAGAGAACGAGTTCCTCGATATGAATTATTGGAGGCCATGTCTGTGGTATACCCTCAATATTGGAATAGTGAAAAAGATATAGACACTTTGAAAGTTGACTTTTTAGCAAAATTGAGTATTTTAGTGTACCACTTTGGCAGGAATGTCAAGGTACATGGAGAAGAGATCGGGGGTATATTAGATTCATCAAAATTATATCAGAAAAAGACTTGCATTGCTGAAACAATGTCAAATCAATATCATGTTTTTGAGAAACCTATAGAATATGGTGCAGTAATCAAATTATGGACTATTTTAGGTGAAAGCCAATTTTTACAAGAAAACATGTCAGAGTATTTCAAATTAGTTGATTTATGTCAAACCATGATATTGGGATCAGTGGAGGACGAGAGAATGTTAAGTGCGTTATCATTCTTGAAGTCAAAGTTGAGGAACAAGCTTGATAAGAATGTGGATACTTGTTTAAGATTATATGTAACAAAGTATGACATTACCAATTTTCCATTCAATACAGCTCTAGCACTTTGGCGATCAGATTTTGAGAGAAGAGGAGAATGCAATATAACAAATGTTTCCAATGAACTTGATACAGAACATGATGTTTTGGAGGCTCATAATGATATTTCATCTACAAAAGTTCATGTTCAAAATGCAGAAAGTGAGGGTCGACATGAGAATTGGGAATTTAATATCCCACGACATATTATCTAAATTAATATACATTGGTAGTGTATAAATAACGAATGCAATTTAATATATCATGTGATTCTTGTTAGTTTAACTTTAATGTTCCTCTTTTTTGGAGTAGGTTGGAAAAATGAAATTCTTGATAGAAGAAGGATTACCATATATAAAATTCAACTTGCATTTTAGATAAAAATAGGTTCTATAGTCTATACTTTGTATTAAATATAATAATATTGGAGCTATATATTTGAACTTTGATGTTTTGGTAGTTAACTAACACATTGTTTTTTTCTTATATTTGACAGGAAATGAAGTTGGGACCTATATATTTATAGATAGTGTCCTAGTATTAAAGGTTAAATAATTAATTTAACAATACTTCCACTTAGGTAGAATGGACTTAGTCAAAATTTAAAACTTTTTAACTTTGATATCTTGGAAGATATTAATGGTTTGGTGTTTCTTGCATTTGGAAAAAAATTTCAAATTTGAAAGTTTGTGTTTATTTTGGTTAAATTTATTTTATTCTCTTAATACTTGACTGCAGTTTTAGCCCTTTGTACTAGCTTGATTAGTTTCATAAATGGCTTGTTTGTTTCTTAAATTTGGATTCCATTTATTTTTCTTATATTTTTATTCCCTTGATACTTTATTGTGATTTGAGCCCTTTGTATCCCTTTGTAGCATTCAATGTTTTTTTTTATAATTATTATTTTTCTCTTTAAATATTTTTCTTTCACTTTAGAATCTACTATCTTTATTTTATATGTTCTTTGAAAAGATGTGTTGGTTTTTAGAAATGGAAATGAGATCTGAGTTGCTAAGCGAAGAGAAAAATGGTTTATGCACTGGCTTACTAGGTTCCTATGAATTCATCATAGGAGACCTATTGGCATTGAGACTGAAAATTTCATGACTAAAATATCATTACATGTAGCCTCTAGGATTCTGGCCATATTTATTAATAAATCTTGAAACAAGATGTTGAGGTACGTGTTTCTAAAATTTTCCCTATTGTGAATCATACATGATGAGCATTTGTATTTTATGGAAAGTTCGTAAACTAAAAAAATGTGTTATTTTTTGTTTTAATGTTTTGTGAGGTACCTTATTATCTTTCTCTTATACAACTTATTCACCTTAATTGTAGGTCATGCAAGAAAATGGGGACATCCCTGCTAGAAAGATGTTAATGTCAATGTGGATGCTATTCAACCATCCATTGAAATTTTTTGAGAGCATTGATCAAGCCTTGTATTTCGAGTAGTGCTTCAAACAACTATTTTTATTGTAGCAATATTTTTAGATTGAGGGGGATGATTGGGCCCAACATATTTTGTTAAAATTGACTGTACATTGAGTGTAGTATGATAAATCAGCTTCACACTTTGATAAAAATTTCTACTATAAATTGCAAATATTTATGAAATAATCTCTCCATTTTATCTCTAAGGAGGTTTGAACTTAGTAGTATACAAGTAGTTGTGATGAATAAAGTCAACAATTTAGCTTGGAAATTGGATTTTATTTACAAGGTGTTCTAGTGCAAGAGTACATGACAAATCTAAAGTAAATACAACATCATCTAGGTAATTTTATTAAGTCAAATTTTGTCAAGACTTAAGTTTTTATCTTTCAATGAAAAATTCGCCAAATTTTACAAGATTTTTAATTCTGTGAAAGATTCGCTAAATATTATACAAGGTTTTCTAATTTTTGTGAAATATTTGTCTTTTTTTTTCCGAGGAAAAAAAGCGTAATTTCATTCATCTTTCGAGATCAAAATTACATTATGTAGATTCACTAATCGTGAATTTCAAAATCCAAAACCCGGTATCTGAAATGAGACTATAAAAGTCTTCTATCAAAGCTATACGACTGGTTCATACAAAGATTCCCATGCATACCGGACCATAGTAGCCAAAAAATACAATATTATGCTGCATATAAACATTATACATTTTATAATTCTGCAAATATTTTTAGTTGTTTCAAATAAGATAAAGAGTGCAAGATAGTATTCAGAAAATTTCTATAAATGGCCTGTGATAGAACCCCTGAGTTCTGCCATCAATAGTTTCTTTCACTGTCCAAGTACTCGCTGCCAGCCGGAGCCCTTCCTTGGAAGCTTTGTCCGCTTCCTTGTTATTTTCCCTGTAGACATGCCGGCAAGAAAAAGAGTCAAAGCGC
>LPNX010975384.1:808758-904872 GCA_001517045.1 Pseudotsuga menziesii | reverse complement strand
CACGCAATGCACTCTACTCTAGGCTTCAAATAGCGAGGTGTTTGATACCATTTTATGAGTCAATGCAGAATTCTTCTATTATAACTGTAATCTGGAAAAGAAATCTGAAAACAAATGCAACCCAAGGCAATAACTGCGACAGCAAAATCCTCAACTGTTTAAGAGTACTGACAGTGAGGAGATAACGCAGACTGTATCAGAGAACGCAGATTGGAGAAAGTGAACACATACAGAAAGCGATATCCTTGTGGCTAGACTATGCGCTACTAAAATTAAAATTAACGTTACTTATAATTTTTTTTTCTATTTTTTTTATAGCCGATATAACTTTATGTTTTTTATAGCCGACATCTATGTATGTAGCGTTACGTAACGTTACAACGTTACGTAACGCTTCAACGTTACGTAACGTTACAATATCTACCCCATACTGGGCTGTAGAGAGCCTCTCGGCTCAAAGAGCATTTCTCGAGTTTTAAAGCTAAAAAGGAGAAGTTTCACGAAGCTTCTTGAACCTTGGCTTCATGGAAACCTCATCCCTAGACTCCTGGACTACCTAGGCTCGAGATCCATCCTTGTAGGATATCCCCTCCACCTCACCCATGATAATCTCAACCTTCCCTATCCTCCCATCGCTATAAATATTGGCTCATACCCCATGGTTAAATATAGGTAGATTATGATACAACATCAAAACTCTGGCCAAATATATACAATGAGAGGGGGCACTAAGTGGAGAATTTTGAAGCTTTGGAGGAAAGGTTTTGCTTGAGAAGATACTTCTCAACACTAAGGCTCTTGGTTGTAATTTATCTCTCTTATTCCATTAATACAATTAAAGTTCCTTTCCCATGAATCACATTGTGTATTGATCACTTGTTTCATTGTTGAATTCCTTAGTCATCAACATAGGATTATAGATTGTAATTGGTGGTTTGATCTTGTATATGATTTGGTTGTGTGTTTCATGCAGGTGAATCTGTTGAGATCCAGAAGTACAAAATATTGGAACATCACATCGTATTACAGGTAAAATAATCCATTCCAAAAATCTATCAATCTTAGGGGAAGTTCTTTTCATTGGTGTGGCTCATTTGTTCTAGCTTAGAGTATTTCATGGTAGGGAAACAACTTCTATATGCAGAAGGTGATTATTTCCAATAACAGCAACATTAACGATGCAATGACATGCCCAAGGAGCACCATAAAATTATCTATATTGTCACTTTGATTTATAATATTCAAATAACGATGTATTCAGTTCAAGTAAGCGCAATGTCAACACTGCATTCAGTTAAATAAACGCACCGTATAATTTATTTATTTTTCATTTTTAGGTATTTTTAACTGATGTGTTCAATAGATTTAAGTGCACCATGCAATCAATTCCTTCCAATATTGAACACATCAATTACCATTTCAATGTTTTTTATTAATCGTTTACAGTGTAGTGGTGTGTTCATTTTGTTTATCTTGCATCGCTTGCGGTGCATATTTTAAAATATTATATGGTGCACCACGGCTCGGTGCTCTGGCAAGCCATAGGTGCACCATATAGTTTAATTTTTTTATATTTTATTTTTTAGGTATTGTTAATCGATGCATTCAATACATTTAAGTGCATCATGCGATTGATTCCTTCCAGTATTGAACACACTGATTACCATTTCAATGTTTTTTAATAATCTTTTACGATGTGGTAATGTGTTTGTTTTGTTCATCTTGCACTGTTTGCAATGCGTCTTTTAAAATATTAACTAGCGCATAGAGTAGTGGTGTGCATCAAAAGGCTCGAACACACTGCGCAAAAAAAAACACAATTTTAATCTTAATTCTAAAAAGTAATCCGCTAAAAAATTAAATTATGGAGTAAGAAAAAATTTACCTAGTGAACAACTCATCAAGGAGGCATCTTGGCGATGTATTAAAAGTTTCATTTTTTTCCCACCGTTGGGAAAAATTCAAACAAGAAGCATAAACCATTAGGAGAGGAGAGTTTGTCCACGTCGACCACAGATGTCATGGATTCTAAGTATCACCGATGCAAATGATCTAATCCGAGTTGCCAGGTGCAATACGGTGACAAAATTTTGATTGAATGAATCAATTATTGTTATGGAAAAATCATAATAATAATAATCAAAGCAGGAAATACACTACACACAAAAACACACACACAAACAATATGCAATAATTCGAACCAATCTTGGTTACTTGATTACTGCTATATTACTTGCTTGTATATTACAATAATGTACATGCTTATATAGAGTGTTGAGAATGCTTGGGTTGTCTTCCTGTTACATTTGGTTACAAGAGAAGTTGGAATGGTTCATAATTTCAACCGTTATAGATGACTAGAAGACAGAGAGACAATCTGTTGAATTCGTGTCGATCTCTAGTGTCGATGATGCTTGTTGAGATCTTGAATCTGTCGAAGTCGACATTGAACCTATCAAGGTGGTGTTGAGGTGAATACTTTCAAAGTTGAATTTGAACCTGTTAAAGCCAACAAACAATGCCAACTATTGGGTGGATCATACCTCCTTCCTTAAGAAAAATTAGTCCCGATTTTTTGCTCGTATAGATGAGGAAACTTATTGGTTATATCAGTAGTAGAGTATCATTTTCCTTGTGCTAGGAGCTATCCCGCTTTAGTCACCTGAAACAAGAGAATTGTCTTTGTCCTTGTATGGCATATTTGACGTCCCACAATGGTGTCACAAGGAAGAGGCTCTTAAACATCTAGATGGATGTATTCGGGTTTTGTTGTCTGTAAGTCGTTTTGTTCCAACAGTAGTGCATGGTATTATCCACTAAGTTTCACTTAGAGTATTTTACAAGTGACCCACCAAGCATCGAAACAAATCAATTGTTATTACTCAGTGCTTAGGAAGTTACATGGTTTCATCAGGGCTAGTTGTGATCCCTTTTTTGCATGTTCACACCCCCTCGGGGAAATTGTAATAAATGGCATAGCATGATGGTTTATTTTGTAAAAGTATTGGCCTTCTTAGTACTTGGTCATCAAGTTCATCATCCTTGATTGTTTTTATGCTCGTCGATTATGTGATGCTTTTTTACGCAATGTATAATTTTTGAATTTTTCACTCAAAATCCTCCAAAGCCGAGATGATGAAATTGGTGATTATGTCTCAAAAGGTTAATAAATATCAGGGTATATGTATTTTACCTTGCTATTCATAGTCCCAAATTTTTGTGGACATGCGCTAAGTATTTCATAGGATTTTTTAATTTTTAGTTTTCTAATAAAATCATCAATAAGGTGTATTTTAATTGTAAATGTTAAAAAGTTCATATAATTGGGCCTAAGGAACCAATTTGGTCATGGGGATGCTCATTTTTGGACCCAGAGCTCCCACTTAACCCCAAAACCCACTTTTGAGAGTCAAACTAGTAATTTTCAATTATTAATTCTGATTTTCTCTCCAAAATGACTCAGAGGGTCAAATAAATTGGAAAATTAGGGAAAATCCAATACCTAATTCAAAGGTAGCTTGTCTAGGACTTGTCTCTCAGGTGTCATGGTTTTTAATTATATTGTTTGGGAAATTTATGAGAATATAGGAGCATATTTATTCATTAAAGGAGGAGATCCAACTCACCTCCATCAAAGGGGGAGCGCATTCTCTCATGGAGGGTGTGTCTTGCCACTTGGATGAAGTGGTTAGAAGAGGTGGAGGCTTCCCAAACAAATTGGGTTCCCTCATGAGAGATTTCCTCCTCCCCTCCCATGAATTAAAACCTCCTCCCACCATTCTCTCAACCACCAGAACCACCTCCTCATTGGGAATTGTGCCCCTTGGGGTTTGGGTTGTTTTCTGGCTATAAATGCAAGGTCATTTTCCTCATTCATGAGGATGTATTGAACCTATGCTCATTGTATTGTTTTTATTGCATATTTGATTAATAATATTAAATGATTTGGAGTCTAACATGTGGCATTGCATTGTGAGCTTGTATCTTGGTTAATTTTGAGGTGAAATCAGTTTAATCTCATGCTCTCTTTTTTGTCAAATAATGTGTTTAGATCCTGTTTATTTTGAATAATTATTTATTTCCTTCAATTTACATATTTTCATTTCATTATCATAATATTATGAGAGCAACAAACTATATTTTGTTATACTTATTTTCTCTTGCTTTTTTATTGATAAGATTGATTAGATTTAACCTTGTTTGTATGAGAAATTGTCTAGATTTTGCGGGTTCATCTTGGGTAGAAGGGGATTGGATCTAGGTTGCATCCACTTATTTTATACAACATCAATTTTTTTGTGCTTACATGTTTTTTTTTCATATCTCTCTCTCCTTCACTTCTTTCAAGCACAGGCTTGAGGATTTCTCTCTTCTTCTCTAAAAACATCAATCTCTTTTCTTGGTTACTATTTCTCTATGCTTAATAAAATTAGATACATAAATATCATATCTTAAATATGATTTACATTATTCATATATATCAGATATAGTTTCCTTTAAAAAATTTCATTTCAAACTAGATCCAAATTAGCCTCTCAAAGTGCCTTTTTTCAATCAAAAATTCACATTTTTCGAGCATTTCAAGTAGAGTAAATTATTTTTTTATTTTGAATGATTTGTAAGATTATAATATATTTAACTCAATTTTTTTATCATTTTTTAACAAAATTAAGAGGACATACTGCTCAAAATTCAAGTTTTGGGTCACCCAGGACACCAAAAACTCCACCCTTCATCCCTTTTCTTCTTTCCTTTTCTCTCTCGGTATTATTGTAAGCCTTTAGATCATTTTTCAAGGATAAAAGTGCATATTTAATTCATATTTTCATCATATTTTAAATTTCATTAATAAATAAAGCAAGTGGGCTACACAGCGCCCATATTCCATCCCCCTTGGGGGGATTCGCAGTCTCCTTTATGATTTGCTTTTTACTAATCAACACACACACACTCTACCTTTTAGAAAGGTCGTATAGCTTAGTTGATTTTATTTTATTTCATCTTTAAATGAGTAATAATTTCATACCCTACTCGTTGCCACAAAGTATGCTATGCTCTTGCCACCAACCAAAGGATTTTTGTTGATTATTGGTGCATGATCAGAAAGCGACACATAGTTTGCAGTATTAGTTTGTAATTAGTTTACTTTATTTACAAACATATTTTCTTTATCAAATTGGAACAAAAAATTTGTCATAAAATGTGTGTATGCTCTTTCCCTCAGAAGGATTTTCCTCGTCGTTGGGAAATCAAAAATGATTTGTGACACTTTCTAAATTCCACACATTAATCTAATAATCCATTAATAATATAAAATTCCCAAAAAAAATTACGAAGATACGACATATGATATTTGAAAATCGTGCGCAAATTCTTCAAAGGAAGCGGGAACCACTGAATAGCAACCTTGAGATACCGTCATGATACATCCTTGTTGGTGTAGTGTTGGACACCTCTCAAAGACTTCAATTCAACCCACATTTCTGAGTGAGGAACCACTTTCGTCATCTTTCGGACATATTATCAGTACTTTCATTATATCGAGAATCCCCTTCCCGTAACTCAATTCATATTTTAATAATTAAAACTGACCAAGACACATTTCAAACCATTTCATTTTCAACAACATTGTTTCCTTACTTTGACTCCATTGGCACTGATCTAATTCGCAATATTTCCATTTTTCTTATGTGTTGATGTTATGATAGTGAAATTATTATACAAATTTTCAAACAATATTGTCTCAGTCTTTTACTCCAAAAACTCCTAAAAACTTACTTCTATCATTAACAACTAAAACGCAAGAGCCTTAGTTAAACTCTTTCTTAGGGACCACCCCCCTTGGCTTCGTTACAATTTTTGCCTAAATGGAGGAGTCAAGATCAAGTGATTGTACTTGAATCGAGACTTTCCCCCAAGGACACACCTAGTAGCTTGAATATTTATGTTGCACTTAACCCCCAGGTGTGAAGGCGACAACACGTTTTGCATCGTTGCCGAGGATAACTCTTTTTATTCCAGAGGTACGACTTACCCCTTTTTCTTTTCGTTTTCTATTGAATAAATTTTGATTGATCTAGTCGAATAATTTTGAAATCTACTTGTTCCATATGCTGACTCCACAGTTTAAAATCACTTCAGTGTATTCCAAGAAAATAAATTTACACAAAGTATTTGAATTTTTTCTTGAACCTGAAAGGGTCTTATAGAAAATATTGCATAGACTTGAGTCTCATAGAATCCTTGAAAATCTAGTGGTTGAGTCCATTTCGTACATTCAATTCCTGTTTGCAATGGCACATCCTGCAACAAATCCCCTCGGCCTAATGGATGCTTTCTTTCAACCCCTTAATTTTACTCAGATAGCAATTCAGCCTCATGCCATACCATACAAAGCTATAAAGAAACTACCAACTTTCCAGGGGAACAATGCCAACACTGCATCAAGCCATCTTAGCAAATTCTCAAAACGTCTCCTTAGTAAGTGTTGGGATGCTGCAATTCAACATGATGATGTATAAATGAATCTTTTTTCCTTATCTTGTGAAGAAGATTCATGTGACTGGTATATTAATCTTGCTAATGATTCATATATTTCTTGGGATTCCTTCAAGAAAGTATTTTTGGAAAGATTTGGTGAAAAGAAGGAGCCTCATTTCTTGTTGAATGAACTCCACTCCATCAAGAGAAATGAAAATGAAAGGATGAAGGAATTCAATAAAAATTCCAGAGATCTTATTGCAAGCATGGATGATGAATTTAAACCTCCTGATAAATATATATTGGTTTATTACATAGAGGCACTCAGTGGGGAAATGAGATACCAACTGAGAGAATCGAAACCTGTTGATCTTAAAGTTGTTCAAGCATTAGCCATTAAAATTGATGCAAAAATGTAGGTTTAGGTAAGTCTAACTTGCCTGGTTTTACAAGAGGGAAGACCAAACATGAATCCAAAGGAAAGGAGCCCATGAAAGAAGCCTATGATAAGAATATTAAGGAGTTAAATGAAAAATGGAATCCATGGAAGCCACTTATACTAATCGGTTTCAAAACATGCACAATCGAATAGTAACCATGGAAAGATCTCACTCTAATCATAAAAAGTTTCCTCTTAAAAGTAACTGGGTTCCTAAGAAGGCCCCTTATAAAGATAATAATCTTCCAAATCAATTGGATACAACGAATATGGTTCAGGAAGTGATCCCTTATTGTATAACTTGTGATTCACTTCATGAAGAGGCTAGTTGTTATGTGGCACATCGAATTTTAGAACAAGGGATTCCTGAGATAAGAAGTAGTGAAGAAGTTTAAAGCAAGAATGAATACATCAACACGGTTTTCCATATGTATATCGTGTCTAAAGAAGACTGGAAAAAATAAAAAGAGTATAGTCAAGACATAAACAATTTGACTAAGAATTATGGTGATATTCCTACATCAAAGCAGATTCGAGAAATTCCCAAGTTCAAAGGAATCACCCATCAAATAAGAGACAATGTTGGAACTCCAAAAAGTAATCAATATCAGGCAATCATTCCTCATGACCCAAATTATATTATTTATATGGGTTTTTGGATTCAAAAATTAAAATTATCAATCCTTGCAACTGAAGTGATTAAAATTCCAGTGCAACGAGAAAAATTAATGAAAGTGTTAAATCATACTCCCCCTGATAAAATAACCTTTCAAGAAAGTCAAGGAAAAATTGCTCCAACAAACAAAGATGGCTCTGTTGATATTCTAGTTATTTTACAAAGTAAGGAACAGGGAAGAGAAGATCATCCTCCATTCTATATTTCACTATCAATGAATGATCTTCTTCTTCATAATTGTATGTTAGATTCTAGGTCTTCATCCAACATAATGACCAAGAAAGTCATGGAACAGTTAAATTTAAAAGTCACCAGACCATATCATAATATTTGTGCCATAGACTCTAGAGAATTTAAGGTGGTTGGTATCATTTTGGTTTTTCTAGTAAGATTGGATAAGTGTTAGAATAATCAACCCATAGTTAGCTACCTTAGACATTAATTAATCCATTTTTGTCTTATTTTCCTAGTTTCCAATATTCCACTCTATGAAAGTTGTCTTCCACATGTCCTCGAAGTCAAACTTGCTAAAACTGAGTCATGGAGTGCTTGGGAAAATTCCGGGAATCCATATTAGCATATCTACTTTATTCCATATCCTCCCTAGTGCATGTCTACTTTTTCTGCTTTATTGCCTGCTTTACTGAGTTTTATGGAAAAAGGGAAAGTAAGACTAGGTGCAGTTGACTTGTTTTTTTCCCTCATCATCCTCCATTCTTTTTTCCTAATAAAAGCATGTATGATTTGTATTTCCATCACCTATTAGCTTGCCTACTTGACTTTGCCAATTCGTGAGCTCCTAGGCAAATTTGGAAACTGCTTTATGCACCTATGGGGGATTTGACTAGATTTAGTAAGCCTGCTTTTGACTATTCCGAATGGCATACTTATGCATTCAAATCTCTCATGTAATTATTTATTGCAGTAGCCTATGACTTCACAAGGTTGGCTATTGTACACTTATTCAATACATATTAGTGTTATGCTCCAATTTCAGTCTCCTTTGTGTATAAATTTGCATGTTTGATTAGTAATTTTTTGAGTGCAATTGATCTATCACCTGGGTTCAATTTCCACATGGTATCAGAGCCTTTGTAGATCGATTTCTCTCCTTCCATATTGCTATTGCAGGTTTGACATCTTGACTGGGAGCTATTCTGCTGACTAAAGGGACAATTTCTGAGCTATGGATCAATCTCAAAAGATCATCTTGACTCCTTTTAATTTCTTTGAATGGAAAGCAGAGATGGAGATACTATTGAGAGAGAAAGGTCTCTATAGGTTGACTATGGCAACTGAACCAGAGCCCAATGCAGTTGCAGAGAAAATTAAATGGCACAACAGGAGGGATGAGGCTTATGGTCTCTTGTGTATGAACATATCTAGAGACCTCCTCTTCCATCTTGATGGATTGACATCACCAAATGAAGTATGGGAGAAGCTTGTAGATATTTTTGGTAAGACATATGAGATGAGAGGACATCAAATCGAGAATGAATTGATCTCCTTGAGTCCCAGCAGCTTCAAATCCCTCCAACTCTACTCTTCCAATTTTAAAGCCCTTGTTTTGCAGCTAAAATAGTGTGGAATTGAAAAGAAGGAGGAGCAACTAGTTTTGTCCATACTCTCGAAGCTTGGCCCTGACTATTCAGTGTTTGTTTCAACCTTCAATGCCACCAAGTTGACAACTCGAGCCTGGAAGATGCCTAAAGTTATAGAGTTCATGGAATCCCTCACACAAGAACAAGATAAACTGGTGATGATGGGCACCATCAAACCTTCCAAAGACCAAGATCTAGTTGCTGGAGATTCGAGGGTGGATTCAAAAGGCAAGAATAAAGCTAAGAAGCCACCTGAGCAGAAGAGAGACAAGAACAAGTCTCAAGAGGAGCCCCAAGGCTCCAAGAAGAACTTCTAGAAGAAGAAGAACAAAGGAGAAATGAGCAAGTGCGCATACTACAGTAAGGGCTTTCATCCTGAAAGTTCCTGCATGAAGAAGCAAATTGACATTCTGACCCAACTCCTGGAGAAGAATAACATCTCCCTTCCTGATAGCTCAAAGAAGAGGGAAGGAGGATCAAATTCAGAAGACAGAGAGAGAGTTCATGCATTGGTTGCTGGCACATCATGCTCACCTAGCTTCATCATAGACTCTGGAGCTTCAAGACATATGGTTTCAACCAAGGAGGCATTCTCCTCTCTTGACATGTTGAAATGTCCACCAATAGTGCTAGGAGATGACTCTCTCACTGAAAGTTTGGGCAAAGGAAGGATTGATCTTGACCATGGTAAGTTCAATAATGTATTGTATGTTCCAGGTCTTGCCTCTAACCTCTTGTCAGTGTATCAGATGACCCACACAGGGTCTCCAAAGAAGGTCATATTCTCCCCTTATTATGTTGAGATCATGGAGATCTTGAGTGGTAAAGTCATTGCAAAAGGAGTTGTAGGTCACACTTTGAAGGTATACTGGTTTTCACATTTTCTACCCTACTCAAACCCCTCTGCTCTTCTGATTCATGCTAATGAGGCAAGCAAGCTTTGGCATGAAAGATTTGGCCATCTTAACTATAAGTATCTTTCTGATCTAATTGAAAAAGAAATTTTCATAGGGTTACCAAAGACTAAGTTTTCCAAGGGAGTCTGTCAAGGTTGTGTCCTAGGAAAACACCCAGAGCATAAATTTGAGAGAGCTAGTCATGAGAGAACCTCTACACCTCTTGAGTTGATCCACAGTGATGTTTCTGGTCCATTCCCTCATATGTCAATGAGTCAGTCCAAATATGCATTAACTTTCATAGATGACTTTTCCAGGTACTGTTGGGTTTACTTCCTGAAGCATAAGTCTGAAGTTTTTGGCCTCTTCAAAGTCTTTAAGAATTTGGTTGAAAACTAGTCTGGGTGGAAACTCAAGATCCTGATATCTAAAAATGGTGGTGAGTATGTCAAGTCTGATTTCATTCAATGTTGTGAAGATGCAGGTATTCAGATGCAGCATTCAATCCCTTACACACCACAGCAAAATGGTGTTGCTGAGAGAAAGAACAGATCACTGAAAGAGATGGCAACCTATATGTTGGAGGCTAAGAATTTTCCACCAAAGTTTTGGGCTGAGGCTATAAGTTGTGCATATTATATCCAGAATAGGGTGCCTCATAAACAGCTTAATGGTATGACTCCTTTCGAAGCATGGAGTGGGCACAAGTTAGATGTGACCCATTTCAGGATTTTTGGCTCAAGGGCTTGGGCTAGAATTCCAACAGAAAAGAGGAAGGCTTTGCAGCCCCAAAGAAAAGAGTGTCTATTTGTTGGGTAATTTTAAGATTCAAAAGGGTACAAGCTGATCAATTTGAGCACAAACAAAGCCTTCATTGAAAGGAGCGTTCAGTTCCAAGAAGAGCCTTTAGCAGCAGTTGAAGTTGGAGAGTCTTCTTCACCACCAGAACCATTGAATGTAAGTGAAGAGACAAATGAGTTTGCTGATTCTGATATGTCTGATAATGATGATCTAATTTTAGATCCTAACATTCCTACAAGACCAAAATGGGCAGAAAATACCATTCATGCAGCTGGGGAACTAGCTGGAAATCCTAGTGATCCTAGGAGGACTAGATCTCAGTTTGAGAGTGCCCTGAGTATGAAAGACCCTTTGTTTGCATAGAAATGCTATATTATGGTTGAATCAGACCTGCAGACATATGAATATGCAGCACATGATCCAATAGGGCAAGCATCCATGAAAGAAGAATTCAGCTCACTCCAGAAGAACAACACTTGGGAGCTGGTTGATCTTCCCCCAGGGAGGAAGCTAGTTCAATGTAAGTGGGTTTTCAAAACTAATTTTGCTACTGATGGATCACCTTTGAAATATAAGGCAATATTGGTAGCCAAGGGCTACTCACAGGTACATGGTATTGACTACAATGAGACCTTTGCACCAGTGGCAAAGATGGACTCCATCAGGCTAGCCTTAGCCATTGCAACTTCAAAGCAGTGGGAGGTACATCACATGGATGTGAAGTGTGCCTTCCTGAATGGAGATATTACTGAAGATATTTACATGCAGCAGCCTCAAGGGTTTGTTACTAATCTATATTTTGTGTGCAGGCTAAAGAAATCATTGTATGGGCTTAAGCAAGCCCCCGGGTCTTGGTATGCCAAGATTGATGGCTTTCTGCTGTCATTGAGTTTTGTTCGATGCAAGTCTGATACAAATGTTTATTTGAAACTGATTCATGCTTCTTTGATGATTATTGTCTTGTATGTGGATGACCTTCTGATTACAGGAAGCTCAAAGAAAGAAATTGCCTCCTTGAAGGATGCAATGAACCATGCATTTTCTATGACTGAATTGGGGTTGTTGAGCCAATTTTTGGGTCTCGAAATTGCTCAATCCCAACATGGAATAAAAGTAAATCAGTCCAAGTATGCTTTGGATTTTATGAACAAGTTCAACATGAAATATTGCAAGCCAAGCAAGACTCCCTTCCTTTCAGGAGTTAAGCTTGAAGAAGCAGGTTCTTCTCCTATCGTAGATAGTACACTATATAGACAACTGATTAGGTGTTTGATGTACCTTACACACACTTGATGTGATATTTATTATGCAGTAAGTGTGGCTTCAAGATACATGGATCAGCCTCATGAGATCCATTGGAGAGCAGCCAAAAGGATCCTTAACTTTGTTCAAGGAACAAGAACTCATGGGATCTTCTACAAAGCTAAATCTGATCTTGATTTGATCGGGTTTACTGACATTGATTGGGCAGGTGACAACATAGATCGAAATTCAACATCAGGATATGTGTTCATGCTTGCTGAAGGACCAATCAATTGGTCAAGCAAGAAACAGAGTGCCATTGCACTCTCATCTAAAGAAGCAGAGTACAGAGGAGTTGTAAATGCAGCAACTCAATGTTTATGGTTGTAGGGGTTACTTGGTGAGTGTGGCTTCGAATCAGAGTTCTCAACTATTATCTATTGTGATAATAAGAGAACCATTCGAATCTACAATGATCCAATTCAGAGACAGAGAACAAAACACATTGATATCCATATGCACTACATCAGACAGCTTCTGCATGATGGCACCATTCACCTACTCTTCTGTGCATCTTCAGAACAAGTAGCTGACATCTTCACCAAATTTTTTTGTGAGAAGACATTCAGCAATCTCAAATCACTACTGGGGATTGCTGATCATACTGTGAAGCATGATTGATGACAAGATTTTCAAATTTTTTTTTATTGTCCATGTTTAAGGGAGGATTTTCCCACTCGGTTTTTTCCTCTTTCCTTGGTTAAATGGACATGCAGTATGTAAAGGGTGACTAAGCCTTGTTTCTAGGCCCTATAGTTTTCTGATATTTACTCATAAGTCAGGATTAAGGGGGAATGTTAGAATAATCAACCCATAGTTAGCTACCTTAGACATTAATTAATCCATTTTTGTCTTATTTGCCTAGTTTCCAATATTCCACTCTATGCAAGTTGTCTTCCACATGTCCTAGAAGTCCAACTTGCTAAAACTGAGTCATGGAGTGCTTGGGAAACCTCCTGGAATCCATATTTAGCATATCTTCTTTATTCCAGATCCTCCCTAGTGCATGTCTGCTTTTTCTGCTTTATTGCCTGCTTTACTAACTTTTATGGCAAAAGGGAAAGTAAGACTAGGTGCAGTTGACTTTTTTTTTCCCTCATCATCCTCCATTCTTTTCTCCTAATAAAAGCATGTATGATTTGTCTTTCCATCACCTATTAGCTTGCCTACTTGAATTTTCCAATTCGTGAGCTCCTGGGCAGATTTGGAAACTACTTTATGCACCTATGGGGGATTTGACTAGATTTAGTAAGCCTACTTTTGACTATTTCGAATGGAATCCTTATGCATTCGAATCTCTCATGTAATTATTTATTGCAGCAGCCTATGACTTCACAAGGTTGGCTATTGTACACTTATTCAATACAGATTAGTGTTATGCTCCAATTTCAGTCTCCTTTGTGTGTAAATTTGCATGTTTGATTAGTAATTTTGTGAGTGCAATTGATCTATCACCTGGGTTCAATTTCCATACTAAGTACCCTGATATTCATATAAACATGGATATTATTGTAATTGATGTACCTGAAAAATGGGGTATGTTGTTATCAAGAAAGTGGGTTCTTAATTTGGGGAGATCCATTCAAATGGACTAGACCTATTCCATTGTTCCTTTATTTGATAATACAATGGTAAAATTTCATAGTGAAAAGGAGAAGAAACATCATGTAGAAAACCCCAAGAATCCTTCTTATGAATATTTTTACCACACAGATAGGCTTGAAATTATTATTGCTACTCTATCTTTTTTACCTCAGTTAAAGAAAAAATTAAAGATGAAAAGGTAGATGAAATATGAAAGATAAAATTTGATGCCGCTCATTCAACATCTGGAAAGGGATCTAGATTTGTTATCATTTCACCTAGAGGACAGGTTTTTAACTTTTCCTTTAGTTTAGAATTTGAATCAACCAACAATGTAGCAGAATATGAGGCACTCCTAGTTGGGTTGGAAATAGTTAAAGATATGGGACTCTGATTTAATAATCCTCTAAGTTAAGAACCATTTTTCATGCAAGTGTAAAAGGTTAAAGAAGTATAGGAATGCAGGGTCGGATACAATGGAATTCTTCGATGCCTTAAATCTAACTGGCATCCATAGAGATCAAAATAGCTTAGTAGATAAGCTAGTAGTAGCAGCTTCAACTCTTTAACCTTTAGAAGAACTGCTAAATGGTGATGGTAAATTAGGAATTAACTTCAGACCATCGATCCTATATAACATGGAGCATTGGTAGGTATTTTGCGATGATGAACAAATTTTGAAATTTATCCATAAAATAGAGGGATTTTCAAACTTCAATGTCAGTTTTCAGGAGGAGGGTAAAGAGTATCAGGGGAAAGGTGATCAATTAGACAATATGGTACCTCATGGTCTAGTTTCACTTGAGTATATATTTGATAGGAAAGGTAGAAGGAAAAACAACATAGACTCAATGAAACCTGGGGAATACACTGAGATCAACATTGAAACAAATAATCAACCAAAATGATAAAAATTGGAAAAGTTACTTTTGAAAAGGAAAGGAATGACCTAGTAAATCTTGTCAAAGAGTATAGAGATGTCTTCGCTTTCACTTATAACAAGCTCAAATATTATCAAGCGGATGTGTTCCAACACACTATACCTCTCAAATAGGACATTAAAGAAGTTAAACCTTTTCGACAAACAATGAGAATGGGAGCATAATAATATGTATAGATTTCTAAAATATAAACATTTCTTGTCAAAATGACAATTATTCGTTGTCGAATATGGAAACTCTACTTCAAAAGGTAACAGGTTCTGAAATGATGTCTATGCTAGATGGAATTTTAGGTTTTAATCAAGTGGTGATCCAAAAGGAGGATAGAAATAAGACTACTTTCACAACCCCATGGGGTACCTTCGAATATTTAAGGATTCCTTTTTGTTTGTTGAATGCACGAGACACTTTCCAAAAGGCCATGGACTATGCATTTAAGGAATTAATTGGAAAAATCATAGAAATTTATCAAGAGGAATTCACAGATTTTTCAAAACAAAGACACAGTCATGTAAGTCACCTCAAGAAAGTATTCTAAAGATGTAGGAAATATGGTATCTCTTTGAATCCAACAAAGTTTGTCCTAGGTATTGAGCAAGGGAAATTGTTAGGGCATATTATTTCCAAAGATGGAGTAAAGGTGGACCCTGAAAGGATTGAGGTAATTGAAAATATCCATTTTCCTAAAAATGTAAAATCTCTCCAATCCTTTAATGGCCATGTCAACTTTATAAGAATATTTATACCTAACTTAGCAGAATTAATGAATCCAACCCAGAAATTATTAAAGAAAGATGTCAAGTTTGAATGGACTAATGAGGGTCGATAATATTTCATATGCATCAAGGATGCAATTACCAGATCACCAGTTTTTGTTAGCCTTGATTATTCTAAATATTTCTTGATTTTCTCCTTTGCTTCTGAAAGTACTATCACAGGGTTTTTGCTCCATAAAAACAATGAAGGATATGAGAAACCCATCGATTTCATGAGTCAAGATTTATAAGATTCGGAATTGAAATATATAATCATAGAAAAGAAGGCTTATGACTTGATAAAGTTGTTAAAACATTTTGAAACATACATTGGATACTCAAAAATAATTGGTTATGTACCTCATGCATCTGTAAAAGATATATTATCTCAACAAGATTGTTTGGGCATAAGGGGTAAATGAGTCTCTAAAATTAAAGAATATGATCTAGATATTAGGCCCATGAAATTAATCAAAGGACAAGGTATATCCTAGATGTTAACTCAAGGAAATGAAGAGGATTTAGGGATGGTATGTCAGAACAATGGTGTAGATCAAATAAAGTCAGCAGGACTTCAGCAGTTAGAGAAGGATCCATGGTATGCATATATAATCTTCTTTCTCCTTAATCTTACATGTCTTGATCACCTTAAGGGTCACAAAAGAAGGTCTCTAAGGGTTAAATTCGTCAATCATTGCATCACTCAAGAAGGACTTGGTTGGAGAAACCCTAATGGAATAATACTTAGATGTGTAAATGAGAAAGAGTCCAAACAACTCTTAACTGAGTTTCATGCAGGATTGTGTGGGGGCAATTATGCAACAAACACAACAGACCATAATATCCTTAGAGTGGGTTATTAGTATCCCTCCTTATTTGTATATGTGCACAAGTTTGTAAGGAGTTGTCACCAATGTCGGTTATTCATGGGAAAGAAAATCTTAGCAGCCTTTCCTTTGCAACTGGTTGTGGTGTTAGCCCCTTTCCAGCAGTGGGGGATTGATTGCATTGGGCGATTAAAAGACAATTCAAGCAATGTATTTTCTTGGATCCTAATGACAACTGACTATTTCACCACGTGGATAGAAGCAATATCCACCAAAATGCCTACTGATAAAGTTATAATGGAATTCATAAAGGACAAGATTATCACAAGATTTTGGGTTCCATCCAAAATAACAACTGACAATGCCAAAGCTTTCAGTTCAACAGATCACACATCATTCTGCTTCAAATATGGAATTATCCTATCCCACTCATCCAACTATTGTCCCTAGCGAAATGGTCTTGCAGAGTCAAGCGATAAAAACTTAATGACCGTACTTAAGAAAATGGTTGGAAGTAACAAAAAGTCTTGGGATAGCAAAATTAAATATGCACTTTGGGCTAACAGAATAACTAAGAAAAGGGAAACAAAAAGACTCCCTTTGAGTTGGTATATGGTTCAATTGCCTCCTTTCCTATCTATTTTCAGGTTCACGTGTATCAGATGCTTCAAGAATATGGTTTAGAAGAAAATGTCATGCCAAATAGAATCAATCAGTTAATTGAATTAGACGAAAGTCGAAGGAATGCTCTTGACAAAAGTATTATAAACCAAGAGAAGGTTAAAATAACATTTGACAAGTTTGTAAAACCAAGGGCCTTTCATAATGTAGATACAGTTTTATTATGGGACAAAAGAAGGGAAAATCCAAGAAAACATGGGAATTTTGATAGCCTCTGGATGGGTCCATTATCATCTATGACGTGTCCGGCACCAATTCATTTCTTCTCAACACCATGGAAGGAGAAAAGTCTCTCTTACCACTGAATGGGAAACAATTGATGTTGTTCTTTGTAATATCCCAAATCCCGATATTTTCTAATTCTATGCAAATTTACTGAAACAGCCGGACATGCAAACTGCCATGCAAAAATTCCCTATTTTATAGATAAAATTAGGGTTAGGGTTTGTAGGATAGAATGTAACACTTAACACTGATAAGATGGATGGAATGCTCTTGAGAGAATATGCAAGCATCAAGAGCTGAATTGGAGATGACCTGGTAGATTCTGCCTCCATTGATACCCCAACAGCACGAACCCACAATCAGTTAAGGGTGACGTTTTCAGTGAAGGAGGTGTTTGATGAAGCAAAGAATTTGTAGGATTGATAGTCTTGTTGTGCCGAAGAGAATGCTTGACACATGCGGAAGTTCTGAGGTCTCTAGGCAGGCTAGCGAATTGATCTGGAGGTTTAGCTACTCACACCCCCCTAATCCTGAAATTGCTGATAACTGCTCAGGATGAGCAAGACTAGATCTAATAATCATCGGGTACTGGAGTATTATACCGATGATGAGAATGGTGCATGGGTTTCGAAGGTAAACTGAGATCTAAATACCTAGCGAATGATTTGGGATTTCCAGCTAAAAATCCCTTACCACTGCACATGTGCCCCTACAAACAATCTCAGACGGATACTGGATAACTATGAATAAATTGAAGAATGGATGGTGAACCTGGATGGCTTACCCTGGATGAGACTAGGGCAGATATCTCACTGCCGAAACCCCGTTAGTTGAAGACGCCATCTCCAACCCCAACTATTGTGGACGCATGTTGTGCTGCTACTCAAGAGCTCCAAAATCACTAATCATCAAAAAAGTAAGTCTCCTTTCACTTTATCTTCCTTTTATAACTTTCAACTGTGAAAACCCTAACTTTTGACCTAATTAGGTCTCTTTAATTTCTAATTTGCAGTTGACTTGCATGCATCATTAACTAATGCTTAGATGTCATGCATGACAGTGGACTTTGGCCCTGGTGTCCCTCCTTGACCTAATGGTGATAACATATTGATTCCCTAGATTTTATGTAGATGGCATCAATCTTTATTTGATTCCCTAACTGTTAGTAACCACTCGAACCCATAGGAATCACATAGGTTAGCGGTTTTGGTCCTCAATGCCTAATTAGATGAGGACATTACAGTCCTCCTCGCTTGAGATTTCTTTTCCTCAAGCAACTGCAATCTGGGATGCTGCAATACCTGTTCACCTTCCCATGTGGCATCCTCTAGTGGTAGTTCTTTCCATTGAATCAATTATTCCCTAATTACGCAGTGCCTGAGTTTCCTTTCTCTAGTCTGTATGATCCGTTCAGGAATCGGTATCAGTATCCCTTCATCGTATAAAGGAGGTAATTTTGTTGATGGAGCAATGTGTTTCCCAAGGGTCTTTTTCAGGTTGGACACATGGAATACATTGTGAATTTTACTTTCCTGAGGTAGTTCTAGTTCATATGCCACCTCTCCCATTTTCCTGATTATTCTGTAGAGTCCATAGAAGCGAGATTTTAACTTTTCCACTCCTTTCTTCTTTAGCAAAGACTATCTGTAAGGTTGGAGCCTTAAGTATACCAAATCCCCTACCTCAAATCTCTGCTCAACCCTGTGTTTGTCTGCATATAACTTCTGTTGATTATGGGTTGTCTGTAATTTTTCCTTCAATATTTTAAGAATATCTTGATTGTCCTGTATCCAATCCTTTTCCTTAGAAGCCCTACTGCCTCCGAATGCTAAATCTACATAGTCCAAGGCCTCGTAGCCATATAATGCCTTAAAAGGTGTTATCCTATTAGACATGTGATAGGTAGTATTGTAGCAGTACTCCCTTAAGTGTATCCATTTAATCCAGGTTTGCTACTGCCCTGTTACGTAGTTCCTCAGATATCCTTCAATCCACTTGTTGACAATTTCAGTTTGTCCATCGCTCTAGGGATGATAACTCGTGTTGGTAGCCAATTCGGTCCCCACTAATCTAAATAGTTCCTGCGAGAAGGCACCTGTGAATCTACTATCCCGATCACTGACAATGGTCTTAGGTCACCCGTGTAACTTGAATACCTCCCTGAAGAATAACTCAGCTACTTGAGCTGCAAAGTAATCAGATGATATAGAAAAGAAATGTGCAAACATGGTCACTCTATCAACTACAACATATAAACAATCCCGCCCTTGGACCTTGGGCAATCCTGTAATTAATTCCATGGAGACACTTTCCCACTTTTGTTCTGGAATTGGTAGTGGTTGAAGCAACCCTGCTGGATGGATGTTCTCAATATTCTTATGTTGATAGATGCTACATTCTCGCACATGCTGCATAATTTCCCCTTTGAGGCCCTTCCATGAGAACCTCTCTCGGATCTGTCTGTAGGTATTCAAGAAATCCTGATGTCCTGATAATGGAGAGTCATGTGCTTCCTGTATGATCTTTTTCCTCAAAGTGGATTCTGGGACGAGGTATATCTTGTTCTTGTAATAGATGATGTCATCGACAATCCTATACCTGTCATTTTGAATTTGTCAATCCAATAATTCGCAAGCGAATTCATTTTTGGATTATTCTACTAAGAGAAGTGCCCTCCAATCTATGGATATACTCATCAGAGATAGTGAGGCAAGTCACCTAGATAATGCATCAACTACTACATTATTCTTACCTTTTACATACTCGATCTCGAAATCGTAGGCTTGTACTTTGCTGACCCATTTCTGTTGGCGCTAATTCAGTTCCTTATGCTCCAAGAAATACTTGAGGTTGTTATGATTTATTTTGATTTTGAACTTACTGCCCACCAAGTACTGTCTGAACTTTGTGAGAGCATGTAAGATGGCTAGCATTTCTTTGTCATATATGGAGTAGTGGCGCTTGTAGTTCTTCAATTTACGGCTCTCAAATGCAATAGGGTAATTATTTTGCATCAATACTGCTCCTAGCCCTTCCCCTAAGGCATCACATTCTACTACAAATGGTTGTGAGAAGTCCAGTAATGCTAAAACTAGACAAGAACTCATAATGACTTTCATCTCCTCGAAATTTTTCTATGCTAGTTCTGTCCAGGTGAATGCACCCTTCTTTGTGAGATCTGTGAGGGGTGCTGCAAATCGGGAGAATCCCTAAACATACCTTCGGTAATAAGTGCACAGACCTAAGAAACCTCTCAATTCTATGACTGTTTTTAGCATGGGCCAATCTCTGATAGCTCATATTTTCTCCATGTCAACCTATACTTTTTCCTCACTGATTATGTGACCTAGCTATAGCACTTCCTTCATGCCAAATTCACACTTAGACATTTTCGTGTATATTGAGTGCTCTTCTAGAATGCTCAGTACTTCGTCCAGGTGTTTCAGATGCTCCTCCCATGTTTTGCTGTAAATCAAGATGTCATCAAAGAATACTAGAAAAAACTTATGTAGCTGAACTCTGAAGGTATGTTTCATGCACGACTGAAAAGTGGCTAGAGAATCGGTAAGTCCAAAAGGCATGACCAAAAAATTTTAGTGACCATAGTGACAACGAAAAGCTGTTTTGGAGATGTCTTGGTTCCTTACTCGGATATGATGGTACCCCGAGCGAAGATCAATCTTGGAGAAGTATTTGGCACCCCAAAGTGTTTCCATGAGTTCATCAATTCTAAGGATGGCATACATGTTCTTAATGGTCTTTTTGTTCAGTGCTCGATATTCGATGCACATTCACAGTGTACCATCCTTCTTCTTGACCAAGTCGATTGAAGATGCGAAGGGGCTAGAATTGGGCCAAATGTATCCAAGATCCAGTAATTCTTTGATCATTTTCTCGATCTCATCCTTGTATATTTTGGGATGTTGATAAGGAGTGGTGATGACTGCATGTGTCCCCTTCTCTAGCTCAATAATGTGTTCAAAGCTTCGGTCTGGCGGTCTACCTGATGGAAGGTCCTGAAATACCTTTTCGTGCTTCTGTAACAAGGCCTGAATGTTACTTGGGTGTTGTGTGTTGGTTTCTGGGGGTTTCCTAAAGGTGACAAAACATTTTGCATCCCATTCTATATCATCCTATCTGAGTACTGCCTCCATTCTCTGTGATGAGACAGGTTTTGGGGGATAAGTGTTCATGCCCCTCAAAACTACCCGTTTGTCGTCTAGCCCCTGGAATTCCATTTCCATTGCCTGGTAGTCTGTAGTGTATTTCCATATTGAATAAATCCACTGAACACCCAATACTATATGAGTTTCTGATACATCTACTACATAGAATGAAGTAAATTATAATGAAGTAAATATCCCTAAAACTTCCTTTTGCACATACAAATACCATTATGAGTTCTCGGTGATGCCTTTTGGTATGAGAAATGCACCATATGCTTTTTAGAGCCTCATAAACAAAATATTTTGACCCATTTTGTGCCATTTTGTACCATTTTGTATTTGTCTTCTTTGATGATATATTAATCTACACCAAAACATGGAGGCATTTCTGGAACATGTGGATTAGTCCTTACAAATCATATGTAATCACGAACTCTTTATCAAACGTTCGAAATGAATTTTTGGTGCCTTTGAAGTGGAATATTTTTGGCACATTGTCAGTTAAGATGGAGTACATGTTGATCCCAAACAAATTTCAAGAAATTAAATACTATCCCTACCCCAAGACTCTCAAAAGTTTGTATGGATTCATTGGAATCACCTATTACTATAAGAAGTTTGTGAAGATATATGATAAAATTGTTACCCCCTCACCACTTTTCTCAACAAAAATACCTTCAACTAGAATGATGTTTCAAAATAGGCCTTTTAGGATTTAAAATAAGTTATGTCTAATACTTCTATCCTAACCATCCTAGACTTCAATTATACTAAATGTGATGCATTGGAAAAATCAATTAGGGTGGTTTTAATGCAAGAGGGAGACCTCTTGGAATTCGCTATTAAATAATTGTGTGATAAAAACCTAGGTAAAGAAAAATATGGGTATTCTTGGAATATAGGTTGTCCTACCTAGAGGAATAAAATGCCTAACTAAAGTGTTAGGTATGATTAAAAATACATCTATAAGAAGGGAAAGCGGACCATGGAGGTCGATGATTTATCTAGAAAGTATGAGAAGGAAGGATCCTAAATTTATTTATCTATACCAATTCCTAGTAGGAATGAAGAGGTATTCCATTAATGGTTAGCTGATTCCAAGGTCATTCAACTTCTCCAATCACTTCCAACAAACCCACGTACACATAAGGGATACACTTAGCTTAATGATGCATTATGGTATAAAGGGATTTTTTTGGGGTCTCAAATTCAATATTCAAATAAATATAATCAATTTAATTACATTCCTCTCCCAGAATAGTTCATTTAGGATTTCATAAAACATATGAATGGATTACTTGTTCATTCTTCTGGAATGACATTAAAGAACAACATCCACACCTTCGTAGAATAATACGATATGTGGCAAAGTAACAAGGGAGAAACAGTGAATCCTTAAGGATAATTACAACTAATATGGCCCAAGATGGGAATATATGAAATCAAATTTATGCTTGTCCTTATAAGAAGGCATCACTCAAGGAGAATACCCATTGGACGTTGGCACCTAAGTCTTATGAATCATATCCAATTCTCAAGTTTATCAGTCATGTTGATTACAAGTTGATTCTTCTATCCCAATCTAAGATCCACAATTATTTATCATCTATTTATTGAAGAAACTGGAGAGCTAAACTATGAAGTTCAAGCCATCCTCCCAAAACTGGATTAATAGGGTTCCATTTAGTTCCATCCAAAGGCATTTTTAGACAAAAGGGTGCAATGTCTTTGCTAACACATTATCCAAGAAATCTTGGTCTAATGGAAGGATACATAGCTCAAAAAAAGACACATGGAAGCATATGTGATCGCAACAATTTCCACATCTTTATCCTTAGAGGGAAACATTGCTTTTAAAATGGGGGGGTCATGTTAGGTTCCTTTACTAACTCCCCCAGTTAAGGGAATAGGTTTCTCATTTAATTTATTTTACCATATTTATTAAATAAGTTCGACTACAAATTTAAAGTGTGGAATCGATAAATTTAAGGTGGCCTCATTAAAGAAGGTCCATGTAGCCTCATTAAAGAAGTCCCAATAGTGGTTAGGATTAGGATCAATAGGAACTAATGATATAAAATCCCAACTATGAAATTCAAGTGAAATCTTGCATCGCCTTCCTTGAGTGTTGACCTCATTATTTATTTCGGATTTTCATGGGCATCATTTCTCCTCAAGACTGTGTGGGTTGTCATTGGCTCCTTGTTGAGGTGTGCACCTCCCACATCTTCATTGGTGATCAAGTTGCATCACTACCTCCTATGTTTTCACTAGCTCTATGCTATTGTATTAAATCACTGGTATTGGGCTTGTGTTAACAAATGTTGTGTACCCTAGTACTATCACCTCCACACTCCCATCAATTCATTGACAACGTCTCTACTTGATGCCTTCACTCGTGGAATATTTAGCATTATCTGTTATCGTATATTCCCTTCCCTAATTTATCTCTAACACATCCACCTCCCACATCTTCCCTCTTCTTCTTCCCCTTTCCTTTGCTCATGTATTGTCCTTTCCTTTGCTAACTTATCTCATTAGAACCTATCCCCTCTTAATCACAAATTTGTGAACTCATAACATTTTCGTCCTTTATTTATTGGTTATTACTTGCTAGAAACCCTAATTGAAGCACCTTAAACCCATGACCCTATATAACTAGTTACAATTAAATCCTAATCAATCTAGTGCCCTTCCACACTTTTCATTTTTTGTCTCTTCCTCTCCCCTAGGGTTACTTGGTTTCAGCGTAAAACCAAGTGGAAATTCTACTCTATCCTCCCTCCTTGGTGGTAGGGTGGTTACTCGTCCTTACTAGCATATGCTATAAAAAATTGTTTGAAATGACCTCAAGAATAGGCTTGGGTTGTATGACACCAACAAGTTCACAGAAAAACAATCCTTTAAATTATGGTTTGCATGGTCTAAATTTGGGAAGGGAAGGCATTTTAAAATGATTAGATAGAGCTATGTTGTTAGATTAAAATACATCTTATTGTGGTTGCAATGGCACAACGGATATCCAAGACTTTGGTGAGACCACTCTTTCAAATGACGAATCGATCTTCTTCTTGGTATCTTATAAAGCTAGACGTTAATGCCACATGACCTATATTTGTTTAAATATCTCACATACAAAACATCAAAGTTGTTTCATTCAAAAGAGTTTAGAATCTCTTACCCAAACCCAAGGGTGAGGATAGATAGATTCTTTGGTGGGAGGATGCCATAACACCATTTTTTAGGGTATATGGAAGGAAAAATGTCTCAATCTAGTGGAAACAAACAAGGTGGTCAAATAAGATCTATGATAGGTAAACCAACCACTTCAATCCAATCCCTTTGATGAAGAAATGCAAGCCATCTCTACCAAGATTTAGCACAAAGTTAGCAAAGTTTGTTGAGGTCATTGGCATCAATAGAGATCCCCCCTCCATTGTCTTGACCAATGGACTATCTAACAAATGGCTTCCTCAAAGGTGTATCCTTTGAGTAATCTTCTAAAAATATATTTACAAATGAGATAATGAAAGGATAGTTCACCAATAGAGAAGACCCTAGGGAATTTCCCAGCCACTATAGATTAGATTGTTAGCCTCAAGGCCTAGTGAAGGGACATAGGATCTAAATAGAGGTTAACCTTGGATGCACTAACAATTGTTCTAATGGATATGGTCAAGGACAAGTAACAAATTTTGATTATATTTATGTGAAAATTGTATATGACCACATGGAATTTTGTCAGGTCAAACATAGTCCAAGCACGCAAAGCATCTCTCAAAAAAACAAACATTGGTGTCGTACATAAACAAATGAAAAATCATGTTAATCCACAAGATTGGGGAACCTCGGTTCATTATCCAACGTTGGTCAATTACCCCCTTAAATAGCTCATACAAAATTTTGGTTAGTTCCTTATCCTTTCACCTTAGGTATATCCTACCTAAGATCATCCACTCAATGCGAACAACGTTTATCAAATGGCATTTCAATCTTGATAATGTTGCATTTTTTTTGGAAGGAAAGAAGTGAACAACTGTTTCAATCGTGATTCCCACTTCATTAACGTTGACATAAAAAATGATTGTGACAAGGTTGAGTGACACTTCATTCTATCCATGCTTAGGTGTTTGTATTTGGACAATAGTTTCCCCAATAGCGGAGACCCTCTTTAAAAAAGTGTCAACATGTATGTCCATAAACAATAGTAAGTCCAAACTCATGGGGATATTTATAATCACATAGTAGGGTTGCATGTTGTATGTTTTCCTTGAATATTTATGTTATAGCAAACAAAGTGTGGTCTCTTCTCCCACATGATAGGATAGGGCCATGTTTTGAAGGAATTTTCCTCCTAAAGCAAAGAATCATACAGTTTGTGAATGGGCATTTTCTGTGAGGCCTATAGTTTGAGTGTTTAATGGAATAAAACATAATGTTTAATTTAAAAGGTTCAAATACGTCTCCCTAAGAAAGATTGGGCACCATATTTGTAATCTCTTTAACGTCTTATTTGCATGCTTCACCCAAAAAAATATAGGATATGGTCATTTAGTGAGTAGAGACGAGGATAAAAAAATTGTTAACCAAGCACATGGCTTTGGATGCAGAAAAGTATCAGTGGTCACCCATGTATATTAATCCTCTAGTTGTATCAATGCTTACCAACAGTTCAAGAAATTAGTACAAAATGTTATTTGAAATTCCCTCAAGGATAGGCTTTAGTTGTATGACCCCAACAACTTCACTTAAAGACGATCCTAGTAAATTACATTTTGCATGGTCTAATTTTGGAAGGGTGGGGGGGGTTAAAGCTTAGATCAAGTTATGTTGTTAGAGTAGAATCATCCTATTTCAATGGAAATGGAACAAGGAAATTCCATGACTTGGGTGAGGTCTCTCTTTCAAATCGCCAATCAAACTACTTTATCTTGAGGAGGTAGATGTGAATGTAAAAGACCCAATTTTGTTTAAATGTATCTCTCCTCTAAAACATTACAATTGCATCAAAAGAGTTTGGAAAGATAGATTGTTTAGTGTGGGATGCCATATCACAAACTACCTCCTTTTTTATGAGATAAGGAATGAAAATTGCCTCAATCCCATAAAAGAAAAACCAACCTAAAGAATAGGTTAAGAAAAGCTAGGATAGATCAACCTCGTAGAGTTTTAATGGTTATACAAGATCTTTGAACATTTAACCTGATTTCATCATAACCATAAAATTAGGATCAATGAAAGAAAGTCAAGCATAGCAAGACAAAAGAACACATAGATTTATCCTGGGAAACCACAAGGTAGAAAACCCAGCAACTTCTTTAGTATAGATTCGTCACTAAGTACAATGTCAGACAAAGATAGAAAAAACAAGAGATAATATATCCTTAGCAACTTCTTCTTCTCTACTGCAAAGAACTTGTCTTTCTTCACTTTGGAGCGAACTTGCTTGAGCTTGCAGTGTGTCCAAATGAGGGAGGGTGCCTCCCTATTTATACTCTTCATGTGGGTCAAGTAAAACCCCAATAGGGTCGACTTCTTAGCCTTACTAGGCCAACCTCTCCTAGGGACACTCAAAAATACATTTTACAATTCTTCTTTTGGGGACTATTTCCCTAACTTACAACAAAGGATTTACCTCGACAATTTCATGACCAATTACATTAATGACATCTCTGATCAGAGGTAAAACATCCCCGAAAAGAGGTACAGTAAAATATAATAATAATAATACAAAAATATACAAAAGAATATTTCAACAACACTCCCTCTTAGCAAGGGAGGTATTCTTTTCGACGTGGTGTTGGAGGAGCTAGTCGGTAAGTCGACTAAGTCAATTAGCCGAATAATTGGAGATTAGGTCGGTTGCATAAGGTCGTGTCGGTTGACCGAACTGACATGTAGTTATATGTAACTGTTTGTAAATCATATATATTAGGCTGTTGAGCTAGATGGGAACTAGGTTCAGTTCTGTGTTTTGGTCCCTCTTAATATAATATAATCTGTTATTCTACATCTATGTTCTTATCTCTTGTCTCTGTTATGTCTATATGCTTTAATGTGTATTATTAGTAACCCTCTGTGATCCGTGAGATTACAACATTGTGTATTATTGGTAACCCTCTGTGATCCGTGAAAAGAAACGACAAACAAAATAATCGATGGGAACGAAAGTTTAGTCGAAAATAGCTCTGCACAAAGAGACAAGCAAAACATCCCACTACCCCCACCACCACCACCCCCACCACTGCCACCTCTTGCAGGAGATAGCGACAGAGAATCCGACATGGGTCACGGATCAGCGCATATCCCTCTATACGAGGGTGACGAAGATCCTAGACGACATTGGTTTGTCTGTGAGTCGACATGGGAGGCAAATCAGGTTACAGCTGAAGATCGACAAATGGCACAGTTCGCTGATGCCTTGAGGAAAAGAGCACTAACATGGTACATGACCTTTACTGAAATAACACCTCAAGCATCTAAATTAGAAATTAAAGTGAAATTCTTGTTGCTCTTTAAAACCCCAGATGCAAAACATTTGGCAGCTAAAAAGTGAAAACAACATCGCAAAAGCTAGCAGAGTCTATCCGAGAGTACAACAAACGTTGGAAAGACCTCCTCAGCCAACTGGATTATGTAATTGATGAACAACCATTAATTCAATGGTTCCTTGCAGGTCTATCACAAAAAATTCGATGGCACATAAGCCTGGAGACATTTAAAACATACGAAGATGCGCTTACTAAAGCTCTGCAAGTGGAGATGGACGAATATTCTACAGCATATCCCATAGATACTAGACTGGAAGAACAGCTAGAAATCATGCAGAAATCATTGAAAGAGCTTAACCTTAAGAATCGAGATGTCTAGTGCAAAAAATGCTCAATGGCCGGACACACAAAAGATAACTGTCGACAAGACATCAGCCGACAGGACGTTCGATTTGTTCAGACAAAGTGCTTCTGTGACATCTTCCAAGAACATGGAGAACACACAACGAAGGATTTCCCGTATAACATGAAAAAAGGCAAAGCATCTTGGTATGCAATCTATGAAGTAAAAAGTCACGCCACAACCGACTGCCACCTAAACTTAAAAAATCGACAAAACTACCAAGCAGTCTACCAAACAAATGCAGTTGCGCAGAACAACGATAACAATCAACGAAGCCATGCTCAAAACAAACAGAATAATCAAAGATACGAAGGCCATCGATATGAGTTCCATTTCGATAACCGTCGGGGAGGATATGGAGGTCGAGGACGATTCTTTGGGAATCGCGACAACCGACCACATCGACCTATCCAGTGTTTCACATGCTATAAAGAAGGTCACTGATATGCAGACTACCCATACAAGGACAGAACCGATTTAAAATTTTGTACTAGTTGTGGAGTCGGGGATCACTCATTAGAGGATTTACCTACTATGCTTGATAAAATCAATAAAAAGAAAAGTGTTAATGTCTTGTCATGCGTTCAAAAAAATGTTGTAATGAATACGAAGAATCTGCACACAGTAACCCGACAAGGGACAAAAATTGGGAGTGATAATCCACGCATAAGAAAAATAAAATAAAAGAACGAATATCCTAACCCAGCTAAACAAAAACAATTGTATAGAAATGCAACGAATATATTTAAAGAATTTGCTCGAGAAGAAGAAGCTGATGATAGTCAACGAAGCACAGTTAAAGAATTAATACGTTTAGTACAAGAGGATAAAGCGGTATCTCAATTCATTGAATTATTGTATAATATGAAACACAGCAATAATATAGAAAAATAAACAAAAAACATCTGCATTCTAAACCAGAAGGACAAAAGTGATGCCGACCCACTTGTCGACCTAGAAATTGAAGGATACCATGTCCGACAAGTTGTACTCAACTTCAGCTCACAAGTAAACATTATGACTCACGACACTTGGGAACAATTGGGTAGACCTCAACTATATGAGTCAAGAATATACCTGAAATTAGCTGACCAAGGTCTAATCTAACCTATCGGAGTTTGGAGAAATGTCGATACAACAATAAAAGGAATATTGACCAAAGTCGACTTTGAAATTGTTGACCCTAAGGAAGGATCCAGTTCCTTCCCAGCGTTAATAGGTTGACCTTGGGGAACAAAAATGAAAGCATCGATATCTTTAGACAAAGAAAGGATCAAACTAAAAAGGAATGGACAAAAAGTCATAGTACCTATCCATCCATCCCAAGGAGAACCTTGGATAGAACCTATTGATGAAGAAGTCGACATCCGACAATTATACCAAATACAAAATAATGAAGACTACACAGAACCCAATGTCTATGGTGAATTTCACTTAGGAAATCAAGATTCAGTAGGATACAACTCAAATGCAGAATTATATGATTGGGAAGTCGAAAACTATGAAACACAAGCAAGAGGTTGTTGGACCATTCAAACAGTGCAGAAGAAACCAGACCAATTTTTCTTGGTTTCCATCATCCCAAAAATATTTGAAAAGAAAAGCAGGGAATACCCTACCCTAAAACCAACAAATCCCAAGATACAAAGAAAGAGAATCACCAGTTATGCATATAGAACAAGTATCTAAAAACATTGGTGAACATGGCCGACTATAAAGCCTAGTAGAAACCTTCACAAGACAAGCTGCTAGATGGTGCGATACCCATCAATCAAGATTGCAGACATGGACAACAGCTTCAACTTACGTTGTAGCAAGGTTCAGAGGAAAAAGGTTAACCAATCAAGCCCAAATACCTATGTTCACCCAAGGGCAGGACCCAGAAGAGCACATAAGAACATGCGAAAAAGAGTGGAAAAGACTTGGGTATAAGGACAAACATACATGGCCACACCTGTTTCCATCGACGCTATCCGACTTACCAAAAAAATGGTACAAAATGGAAGAAGCACGGGGTGAAACATTCATATGGCATGAACTTAAAGAGAACTTTATCAAAGAGTTCAACTTTATACCACAAAATGAAAAGTTGGTCGAAACTGCAAAACAAATCAAGGCATTTATAGAACCGACCGGGAACAACACCCTAACACAAAATTATGACCGACCGACAATAACATGTAATAATATACAAACCAAGACAACACCACAGTCAACAAGACTACAAATGGAAAATAAAAATCTGGAAGGGAAAAGCTTTCGATGGAAATCATACCATGCAGAAACAACAAAACCAATTCGCACAATACTCAAAGTCAAGACAGCCGACAAAGAAGATGTCGACCGAATGACTGCAGCAGACTTTCCTGTTAAAGAAGGGAGCCGACCAATCAATGAATCCAAAGCACCAGAATGGTTAGATGCTAAATTAAAAACTAAAGAATTCGACATCTCAAATGATGATCGACCAAAAATGGAAAAAAATGGCGATTACTGGAGTGAAGAACAAACAACAAAAATAGTAAACTTACTAAAAGAATTCCAGGATGTATTCGCTAGAGACTACAAATATCTCGAAGGTCTAGTCCATGAAATGGGTGAAATGAAGATCGACATCAAACCTGATGTTCGACCTATAAAGAAGAGGCCATATAAATTAGCTCATAAATACAAAGAGATAGTCAATAAAGAGATTTATAATATGCTTGCAGCAGGAATTATCTACCCTATTGACCAATCGGAATGGGCAAGTCCAATGGTCGTTCAACCAAAGAAACACAACCCGACAAAGCTAAGGATCTGTGTCAACTTCATAGAATTAAACAAAGTCACCTTAACAGACCCATTTCCAACACCCTATGCAGATGAAATCCTAAATGAAGTCGCGAGACATGAATGTTACTCGTTCATAGACAGATTCTCAGGTTATAACCAAGTACCAATAGCTAAAGAAGACCAAAAAAAATAGCATTCGTATGTGAATTTGGCTCATTTGCTTACAGAGTTATGCCTTTTGGTTTAAAAACCGCACCTGCAGTAGTTTCGAGAATTGTGGTCAAAACATTTCAAGAATATATTTAGAAAACAATGGCATTATATTTCGATGATTGGACAATATACTCTACGTTGAAAGATCATTGCAAATGGCTAAGGCTCATGTTGGAACGATGCCGACAAATCCAGCTATCTCTGAACATAAGGAAATGCATATTTCTAACCCCTATAGGGATACTATTAGGACACATTGTCTGCAAAGAAGGCATCAAGGTCGACTTTGCAAAAATAAAAATTATCCTCGACTTAAAACCACCGGTGAACCCAAAACAAGTCAGGGTACTACTTGGTCATACAGGTTATTACAGGAAATTCATAAGATACTATTCAGATATGACATATCCATTGGAAGAACTATTAAGAGAAGATCAAGAGTTCGACTAGACAAAGGAATGCAACATATCATTCGAAACACTAAAAAGGAAGCTAGTCAAAGCACCCATTCTAAGGTTCCTGAATTGGTCGACCAAATTTCACATACACATTGACGCGTCAGGCCTAGCAATAGGAGCAATCTTAACACAACCAAGGGACGACGGAATGGACTACCCCATAGTTTACAGCAATAGAAAACTAAATAAAGCAAAAAGAAACTATTCAACAATAGAGAGAGAAGCCTTAGGAATGGTTTTTGCACTACAAAAGTATCGACATTACCTACTAGCCAACCCTTTAATTTTTTATACCAACTACCAAGCATTAAAATACCTTGTAAATAAACCCTTACACCATGGGAGAATTTGTTGATGGCTACTTCTATTCCATGAATTCGAATTTGAAGTCCTTGTCAGACCAGTAAATTTAAAAGTCGGACCCAACCACTTATCACGAATCGACGTAGGAGAGGAACCGACAGGAGTCGAAGACGACCTGTCGGATGCACATTTATTTCGAATAGAAGCAGTCCCAGGAGAATTAGAGGAAATAGCTCAATGCTTAGAAAATGGAGAAGCACCAGAGGGCATGAGCACGAAAAAGAAACAAATCTTAGCCATGAAAGTTGCACCATATAGCCTCATAAATGGATTTTTATATAAAATGGGCCTAGACGACAGCCTCAGAAGATGCGTATTAAAACATGAAAGAAATGATATCATGTATGAAGCACACTATGGACCAGCAGGAGGACATTTTCAAGCAGACACAAATTCCAAGAAAATCCAACAGTCATGGCTATGGTGGCCAACACTATACAAAGATTGTAAGAAAATTGTAAGCCAATGCGACAGATGTCAAAGACTGGGTCGACCTCTGCCTAGTACAGAAATGCCCTTGATATCAGTAAACCCAAGTTTTACATTTGAAATTTGGGCCATTGACTTCATAGGACCATTCCCCATACCAGCAAAAAGAACAGGTGCAAGGTACATAATAATTGCATTAGAATATGTAACCAAGTGGGCAGAAGCAGAACTAGTCGACACATGTTCCAGTGAGATAGCCGCTAAATTTATCTATGAAAATATAATTACCAGATTTGGATGCCCAATAACCCTAATCAATGACCAAGGTTCACACTTTATTAATAAAACCATAAAAGCACTAACAGACCAATTCATGGGACCCGACATGGAAAGAATAGCATACCTTTCCATTCAGGAGAAGATGTCGACGTTATCAAGCATTACAACACTGACCATCGACATCCAGAAAGCACTTCAAAGTTGGACAGAATTCCAACATCAACTGGTCATTACAGTAGAAGCAATCATCGAAGTATGTATACAGAAACGACCAACCATCCGACTTCATAGCCCATGAAAGACAAATAAGAAAATAACTATCTTAGACCGTAAAATATTTTGGGTACCTCCCTTGTTTCTTCGGGACGAAGAAAGATTTTGTTCCTTGGGGAGATGTTGGAGGAGCTAGTTGGTAAGCCGACCAATTGGAGATTAGGTCGGCCGCATAAGGTTGTATCAGTTGACCAAACCAACAGGTAGTTATATGTAACTGTTTGTAAATCATATATATTAGGTTGTTGAGCCAGAAGGGAACTGGGTTCAGTTCTGTGTTTTGGACCCTCTTAATATAATATAATATGTTATTCTACATCTATGTTGTTATCTCTTGTCTCTGTTATGTCTGTATGCTTTAATGTGTATTATTGGTAACCCTCTGTGATCCGTGAGATTACAAGACGTGGTCATCCCACGACTGGACACAATAATAATAATAATAATCTATTTTTAAGGTCACCGCCAAGTGAGACACCAAATTGGTGTATGAGACCCCCTTGTTTGTGGGACAAGGGACCCCCCTCTACGCAGAGATTTAACTACTAAAGTCTACAGAGGTGTACATACACTACCCCCCTCTGGATTTGAACCCGTGACCTCCTAAGAGGAAACACATGCTCTTAACCATTAGGCCCACTCATGCTGTACATCATCATCATCACTAAAAACCATCATCATCACTAAAAATCATCATCATCATCACTAAAAATCATCACTGCTACAAAAACTCTCATCTCATCGACTATTGACTAGTGACATCTCTCGAATCTATATGTCATGATAAGTTCTACAAAGCACCCATTTTTCATGTTGGATGTAGGCCTAGATCCCGTCTAGGACTTCATTGTCTCTACGAGTAATCCATCAAGTAGGTACATCCCAGTATCACACACATGCATCTCCTACTACCATCTCATCGTATCCAGATCATCTCATCATCTCATGAAGAGCATCATGTATGCCTACATTACATCCCTGCGACAACCTGCATCTTCCACCCCATGGAGATCATCCCAGGAGCATACGTGTCTTCTGTCATGTGGAGAGCATACCAAGTGCATATATCATGTCCACCAAACAACCTATGTCTTCTACCCAATGGATACATCCCAAGAACATTTGTGTCTTCAACCCATTGGATACATCCGAGATGTATTACGTCTCTCTCTCAGACAACCTGTGTCTTCCACCCATTGGATACAGCCCAGGAACATCTGCATATTCCACCCAGATGTATTACAAATCTCTCGGTCAACCTGCGCCTTCAAACATGTGGATACATCTCAATACCATCTTGGATGCATTACATCCTTTCCGACCACATGCGTCTTCCTCCATGTAGATACAGCCCAGGTGCGTCCCAGATTATTTATGACCCATGGACCATCAACGCCTTCATACATATGGATACATCCCAGGAGCATCCAGATGCATTACATCCTTACGGACCACCTGCGTCTTCCTCCGTGTAGATACAACCCTGGTGCACCTACGTCTTTTGGACATGTCACATCACTCACTTTTTCAAAGAACATCGATCTAGATAACTCCAAGTTCCTCTCTGAAGTAAATAAAAATTCAATCTTGCTAATGGCTTGGTCAACACATCGGTTGTATGCTCGTATGTCTCCATGTACTGGAGCTTCACTTCTCCTCTATACACCATATCCCATATATAATGATATCGGATCTCGATGTGCTTCGACTTGTCGTGAAATACTGGATTTTCACACAACTCACAGAATTCATCTCTAACTCAACATCTAACAATCCCGCAAGTAGCTTCTAAATCTACATTGGCTCACAACTTCCTGAACAAGTAGCAATATACTATGCCTCGGCTATACTCAGTTCTATGCTCGGTTGCTTCTTGTTGCACCAAGAAATCATGCCAGACTTCAAGCAGCACCCTGAAGTGCTCTTCTTATCTGTAGCATTACCATCCCAATCAAAGTCAACATATCCCTAAGGAATATCCTCTAATCTCTCACATATATGAGGCCAAACTCGATTGTACCCTTCAAGTACCTCAACACGTGCTTTTTCATAACCATGTGAACACATCTCGTCTCTACCATGTAGTGGCTCAATGTGTTCACCGCAAAACATATATTCGGTCTCGTGTTCGTTAGGTACATCAATGAACCAATCATTTTCCTTTAGATTGTGGCATCAAGTATCTATGAAGTAGGATCACACAACAACTTCAAGTTTGATTCCATCGATGTAGCTATAGCCTTGCAATCGAATTTCTCGAACCTCTTCAAGATCTCGATCGCATATTTTCCTTGGATAATGAAAATATCCTCTAGATTCTGCCACACCTCTGAATCATTGTTGTTGTCACTCCCTCTAAAGTGGATCTCTCTTGCTTCCTCTAAGAGGCATCCTCCCTTTGAATCATGTATTCTCTGCATCGGGACATTCTACACTGGAGTGAAAGGTAGCATCCTTTGCTGCTAATCTTCTATGTGTCATCCCCTAAGGTCATTGGATACCAAGATCCTCCATCTCAAACTTTGTTGAAATTTTCTCTTACACCCATATATGAGCTTCGTGTCCTCTGTGCGCTTCCATCTTCAACTTTGTAGCAAAGGTTGAGATATCCATCACTCTAGGTGATCCTCAAGCTCCTCATGTATTGTATGTGCCATTGCATGGGTGCCTTCTAATCTTGTACAAATCCTTCTTCAATCTACGCTTATGCGGTTCTCTATATAGAGTCCCTAGTCCTGGAAGTTGATCGATATGCACTTCTACTTCACTGAATAAGTGTGTCTAGTCAATGGAGCAAACGAATCGCCATAATTTTCTCCCTCTTTCTAAGAGAAACCACAAACCTTGCTTTGTATTTCTCATGTTGTGATATGTTGTATGCTTGATGTTGTAGATCCACATGGAAGACACTACAGACTTCCCTTCAAGTCTTGAAACTGCATCCCAACCATCATTCTTCGTGATCAACTGATACTATTCGATCATAGCATCATTTCATTCTTTCTTCTCGGTCGCTTCTTCTTATCTGGAAGGATCTGCATCAATGATGTCACACAACAATGCCACATAACTGGAGTGTGTATGATGCCTCTTACTTTCTTTGGAAGTCTCGTCTAGAGCACCATACTTTTATTCATCTTGGATTATCTCTCGTGCCCAATATGGTCTTCTCTTGTGGGTGTTTCCTCTCACGACGGATCTATGCATCTATGTGACTTTGTCATCTCATGGTCATCATATTCTTTTGAAGTCCCCTCTTTTATAATTGTTCCTCTTACTCTGGGAGCTTCAGGTTCTTCTTCATGTGTTTCATCTGAGTAAGTCTACTTTGAGTGTTATGGTTGAACCGTCGTCATTTTTTTAAGGAACAAGTCTCATTTTTATTTCTTGTAAGTGATTGCACACAATCTTTCCTACAAGTCAAAATAAGTTGTATGATTAGAAACATTTCATATTTTTCAGAGCATATTAATAATGAAAAATTCTTATACATAAAGATATATGTCACATAGTAATTCAACTATCTTAGTCAATGCTACAACATTCATCCATATCTCGTACACATACGGTAACTTTCTAGATGCCTTCCATCTCTACCAGAACATAATTAAGTGTGCACTACTCTCAACATCTCAGCAAAGAGGTTTCATTCTAGATAAGTATCAATGGAATGTTGTACAGCACCATAGGCCACTTACCCATCACATGCATATTAGTAGTATATTGTTCATGAATGCAAACACTCTAATATGCAGAGTACATTTCCTACATCTAGGAATATAAATACATACACAGCTGAACAATATCATTCAAGTAACTAGATATATAGGAAATGACAATTTAAATACTTATCTTTGATTATTTGGTAGACTCCCTCTTGATCTTTGTCTTCTTGCAGGAATTACTGTAGTCTCTAACATTGTGCTAGACTACATCATTTGTGTTTGAGGACCTGTGTTTGTCTTGCTCATGATCGACAATGTTAAGCAACTCTTCCACACCATAGATCTGAGTGTCCCTTCTTCTTCACCAATCACAACTCCATCCATTCTTATCCAATGTTGAGATGGATAAGATGTTCTTCTTCAATGTTGAGATGGATAATATGTTCTTTAATATCATGGGTTGAATCCTTCTGGATCAAAATACATATTCCCCATCACTTGAGGAATCTTCCCTTGTTCTCTTCTTAGTTGGTTCATCATCTTCGGCGGATTGAGCTGTTAGGGTTGATTGTTATCACATAGATTTTCTTCTCTTGTTATTGAACTTGGTGAGCCTCCTTCTGGCACAAATTCCTAGAATGAAATATTCCCATGGTCTAGGGATATCATTCAAGGTGGTCATCACCACTTTTGCTTCCTCAATATCATCTCCAATGGATTCTAGTCTCTCCTTGATTTGGAAGACCCTTGTGAAGTAGGATTGAATGCTTTCTGACAACTGCATATTTACACCTTTGAGTTGAGTTCTCAAGGTCATCTTCTTGTTGATGTTCTTACCTTCATACAAGATTATCAAAGCATCGAACATCTCCTTGGGAGTCTTCAAGGATGATACATATGGGATCAAATGTTCCTTGATAGTGTCTGCAATGATCCTCTTGGATTTGACCAAGGTCTTCTAATGCTTAACTTTTTCATCATCTCCCTCTAGGTCTACAACTTCTCCTTTAACATAGTCTTCCAAGTCATGCTCTTCTAGTATATGAAGTACTCTATACTTCCATGCCCGGAAGTTCTCAGAGCCTTCAACCTTATCCTCAAGATTGGTATTGTTTGTCATTTTGATAAAATGAGAAACTCAAATGGAAATAGAGACAATAGAACTTACCAATGAAAGTGCTTCAATTGGATGCTTGCTCCAAATCTTTTCTCGAAAACCACTTCTGGAGGACCTAAGGTTTGATAGAGAAACCCTAATTTTTAAAACTTAGTTTCCTGCAAATCTGATTGGATAGAAATATGCACCTCCTCAAGGCACGCTGAGCAATATACTCCTTTTCCCAAAATTGTGGATAGAAATGCAAAATATTCGATGCCCTAGTTTCTTCAATTTCTTCTACATAATTTTTTTATCTTAATTCTAATGTATCCCCAAAATTTATGCTCCTCAAGGTCTGAAACTTCTTCCTCGGGTAGCCTGATCTGTCTTCTATCCAACCCCACAGGTTAGAGCAAGATTGGATTCACCAAATGGAACTTATGCTAAGTTTACCAAGGTGACATGTTTATGGACTAGTTCAATATAGTGAACTTGTACAGACTTCCACATGTCATTGTTACAACATAAGGTTTTGAAACTCACACAACAGAAATTAAATTTGAATCCCTTTCTAGATTACGAAATTCAATTTGGATACTTATGTCCTGAAATATAGCATTTCTCCCTAGGTCACCTATTTAAAACTGAATCATAGAAGAGGCTGGAACCCTATTTTGGAGAGATCGCATCTCACAAAATACAACGAATATGAGGCTAAAACTTGCACACAAGGTATATCAACATTTCATATTCATCTTGTTTAAGTTTCAGCTCCTGAGCCTTCACCAAAATTAAGTTATAAAGAAAATTCCCGTATGACAAGATTTTTCCTTCTAGGGTTTCAAGCATGAAGCCCTAATCTTTGGCAGCTGCAGTTGTAGCAGTATTTCGACTGCACAAAGACTTATTTCAGGGTGGCTTTGATACTATGTTATAGTTTTAGTGTTTATACAATATCTTTAATCATTTAGCATCATTTCATCGTAACCATAACAATAAGATCATTCCAATAAAGACAACCGCAACAAGACAAAAGAACACAAAGATTTATCCTGGGAAACCACAAGGGTGAAACTTCTTCAGTATAGATTCGTCACTAAGTACAATGCTAGAAAAAGATAGAAAAACCAAGAGATAAGATATCCTTCACGGCTTCTTCTTCTCTACCACAGAGAAGTTGTCTTCCTTCATTTTGGAGCGAACTTGCTTGAGCTTGCAGTGTGTCCAAATGAGGGAGGGTGCCTCCCTATTTATACTCTTCATGTAGGTGACCTAAAACCCCAACAGGGATGACTTCTTAGCCTTATTGGGCCAACCTCTCCTAGGGAGACTCAAAAATACATTTTACAATTCTTCTTTTGGGGACTATTGCCCCGATTTACAACGGAGGATTTACCTCGACAATTTCATGACCAATTACATTAATGACATCTTCTATCGGAGGGAAAACATCCACGAAAGGAGGTACAAAAGATTATCTTCCGAAGTTACATTTTCAACAACACATCCAACCTCCAATCCAACCACTTATGAACAAATGCAAGCCATCGCTACCAAGATTTAGTACTTCCTCAAAGTTACCAAAGTTTTTTAAGGTCAATGGATTCAATTTGGATATGTCCTCCATTGACTTATTAGATTTTTAGTCTCAACACATAATGGAAGTGTTATACTATGAGTCCCAAGACAATCAAAAAGTCCAAATCACCTCTTTATGAGGTGTTGTCATTATCAATTGAATTATCAACGAAATCAAGATCTAGAGGTGGTCACATCCATGTACTATATGTGGTATATATCCTTGCTCCATTATTTAACATGTACCAAAGCCTCTTTAGCCTTGAGGGGCATAATATCTCCATGGTAATGATCTACGAAATTAAGGGAAAGGTAATACCATAGCAGTAATCCATGGGAGGCCATTAAAAGGTCTATGATGAAGTGGCAGTCATATTATTAAACTTTTTGTAGTGATCCATGAGAAAGTAGCAATGTTATCCAGACCAACAAAATTGCAGATCTACATTCATTTGGGGTAAAATGGTACATTAGTCATTGTTATCCTAATTTGATTTGATGCTAAGCAATTTACAACATATGCTACCAATTATATTTCTCACTATGAATGTCAGAGAATCGTATCAAAAGGGTATCCATATACCTTTTCAATGCTATGATTGGTGATTTCCCTATAGCATATATTTTAGTTAATAGTATGTCTATATTTTTAATTTCCCTATAGCACATCTATATTTTTCTAACTTATTTGGCAATCTATTATTGCAAAACATTATAAACATTAGAGGAATTTTGGGGTCTAAAATGGGCCTCCTAAGGAAAATAATAAAATAATAGTTAAAATAATAAAATAATATTAATTAATTTTGGAGGAAGAAATTAAAAAACTACTTTTTGTGTTCGTATTTTCGACATATCTCCCTGTGTTTTTACTCAAATTTCGATCGGGAGAGCTCATTGGATGCGGAATTTGATTCCGCATCCAACGAGTACCCACACTGCATACTTTTGATGGACCCCGCTACTCCAAAAATAAGAAATACTTGAAAAAACGTGATGATGACATCATCATCACGTTTTTTCAGGTATTTCTTGTTTTTGGGATAGTGGGGTCCGTTAAAAGTATGCAGTGTGGGTACTCGTTGGATGCGGAATCAAATTCCGCATCCAATGAGCTCTCCCAATCGAAATTTGAGTAAAAACACAATGAGATATGTCGAAAATACGAACAAAAAAAAGTAGTTTTTTTTAATGACAAATATGTCAATTCAACCATTATGGTTGACTTATTTTATTGAAATTCTATTGGTTCTTGAATTCCAACTCATAAAAACTTATTTTGGCACGTTTTCTTATAAGGCCCATTTTAGACCCCAAATTTCCTCTAATGTATGCAAATCTTTAAAAAATTGTGCAGAAATATGTTGTGGTATGGCATTTTTTTGATCTGTTGGTTATATCGAAAGAAAAGATATGCTTGATCTAAACTATTGCAGCGATAGTTATTGGATCGCATTCATTTTGTCAAACTTTGTAAATCTATTGTAAAACATTTGATCTATTTACTTCTTCCACTAAATTGTTGCCAATGTACACCAAATAAATTTGATCCTGGAATTGCCCTAAGGATAATTCTCCCTTGTCACTGTGTGACTCGAACATTAATACAGAAGTCGAGAGTAAACCTAGAGGATCTCCCCTTGATTTTTATGCTTAGGATAGCAGTGGATGTTTCCACAACATCACCCTAGAGCATATGCTCATCCTCCTCTTCCTTCAAAAATTTCTCAATTCCTACGTCCATGGAACCTTAGGGAAAGGAAATCAAAAAAAGGAATCTCTTAAGAAAAAAGCAGGATGCATCAAGATAACCCTTCCACAATTTTAAAACAAGAAGCGATTGTGTATCTATGAAGAGAATACGACCAAGTGAATCCATCACGGCAGTCAAACGACCACTGGGAGAAAGTGAAAATCTATTCCCTTTCCTCTAATCATATTTTAAATATGTCAAAAAGGATGCTCAAGAAATGCTTGGGGTTTAACTTCAACATGTTAGGATTATTAATCCTTCCTTATCCAATTTGGTCATATGTCTAAATCAGGAGTCATGTCTAAATCAGGAGTCCTTCCAGTCTATTTTTAGTCACTAGCACTAGTGGGTCCACTTGGCCTAATTGGGGCGCATGTTCCAGTTATTAAAGTGTGGGGAACACTAATTGAGACCTACTGCCACTGATTGCACTTGCATGCGTCAGTTTAGGAGCCTCCTAGATCAATCCCTACAAATTAGGAGCCACTGGGAGTGCCGATACCAACCAAGGTCAATTGAGTTGAGTGGGTGACTAGTCAAGCTCAGTTAGGAGTCAGTTACATTCAGTTCTAATCCCTTACATTCAGTTCTACTCAGTTAGCGCTAGGATTGCATGGTTGCATGCAAGTGAGGCGCATTTACTCACCTACATCAGTCAGTTAGACTAGTTAACACTAAATTAGACACTTGAGTTGTGATTTAGAACTCTGATAAACTCCGGTAATGATGTAGACAAGGTCAGTTAACAATGCAGTCCTCCGATAATGCTTTAGACAAGGTCAGTTAACCATTCAGTCAAGTAGAGTCTAATCAATTCAAATTTCCTCACATAGAATTCGAATTGCATGTGGCTATTTAGCCATTGTACTTCATTGTAATTATTATCCAATTACTTTTTATTAATGAAAACATTCACAGCTGCAAACCATTTTTTGCATTGTTTCATTCTTCAATTCCTGAGTAAATTTGTGTGATCTATTATGTGAGTTGTGTGTTGATCCATAGATCTATGTGCTCAATTTAATATGGTATCAAAGCATTGGCAGGACAAGGCACTTCTCCTACTATAGATCCATACTTGGATCAAAAAAAATTGAGCAAATTTGCTCCTTCCATTACTGCACCAGAAGCAGAGAATTTACCACTTAATATCCCAAGTAAAGGAATTGTTGATCAAGCTTGCTTGATCAACTATGTTGGGTGTGATGAAAATTCCAAAAGTGCAGACTGTCGACCTTATTTTGTCTGTTTGATTGTGTGATTTACAGGTTATCAGTCTTCTTCACTGCATTCGCTACAGCAACTCAGTCTCCTTCACTGCATTCGCTACAGCAGCTCAGTCTTCTTCACTGCATTCAAAAATGGCCCCTCCAATGGAGCAGCTCACTTCCTTCAACTACCACCAGTGGAAGGAGGACATGGAGACAGCTTCGCTCAAAGAAGCTCTTCAGACTCACAATGGAGACAAAGGCAGAGCCAATTCTTAATCATGACAAGGAAAAGTACTGGAATAGGCTTGATGAAGCCTATGGATGCTTGTGCCTCTCAATCTCTCGACATCTTCTCTTCCACATCAAGGGATTGAAGACTCCCAAGGAGATCTAAGATAAGCTTGCTTCCTTATTTGATAAACAGGATGATGTCAGGTTTTATCAGCTAGAGAATGAGTTGATCTCTCTTCATCCATCCAACTTCGAAACACTAATGACTTCTTCACAAAATTCAAGAACCTGATATTCCAGTTGAAGCTATGCAAGGTTGAGAAGGAGGACGATCAACTCATCCTTGCCATTCTCTCAAAACTTAGTGCAAACTACTCAGTCTTTGTATCAACATTTCATTCGGTGAAGTTCACCACTCCAAATTGGAGGATGCCCACTCTTGATGCTTTCATTGAATCTCTCACTCATGAGCATGACAAGTTGATCCAAATGGGGATCATTCGATCTTCCAGAGATCAAGCACTGGTTGCAGGAGGACCTAAGGTAGCGAATGATAAAGGGAAGCAAAAGGATGAGTGTTCTGTAGAGAAAGAGCAGTCAAATGAGCCTTCAGGTTCGAAGAGAAGCAAGAAGAATGGCAAAGGAAAGACCCTTTGTTCCTACTGTGGAAGGGGCTTTCATCCAAAAAGCTCCTGTATGAGAAGACAAATTGATGAAATGACTCTTCTTCTGAAGAAACATAACATTGTTGCACCTGCTAGCGCAAGGAAGGTTGACCACAGAGAAGAAACTGAAGAATATGAAGAGACATGCCATGCACTGAAGGCTAGCTGCTCAACAACACATGCCTTCCTCATTGATTCTGGAGCTTCCAATCATATGGTTGCATCCAGAGAATCATTCTCTTCTTTGCAGTCTTTTGATGGTCCTAGTATTCAGATGGGCAATAACAGTAAAGTTCAAACCAAAGGGAAGGTTTCTATCAAGCTTGAACATGGAAAGTTCAAAGATGTGCTCTATGTTCCCTCCCTAGCCGCAAACATGTTATCTGTATACCATATGACTCATACTGGCTCTCCAAAGCGAGTCATATTTGGTCTTGACTCTGTGGAGATCACAGATATATCTCTACTGGGAACATCATAGCGAACGGTGTTGCAAATCATGCCTCCAAGGCATATGAGTTCTCACACTTCATGCCATTTTCAATACCAATGCACTCTCAGCAACCACTTGCCAGGTAAGGTAAAAACATTTCATCTACTTCTTTTGCAGTTTCCACTAGTATTGCATATCCAGCTATATCAATTTATGAGATTGAGATTCAAGGTGATTCAGATCCAGTCCCTCCTTCCAAATTGGAAGCTAAGAAGATGACTGGAAATCCATCTGACACTCAGAAGGGAAAGACCCTTGCACTATGTCATGCAATCTTACCTCCTTCGGAGAGATGCAATAGACTCCCTGTAAGATGCTACATGGCAAGGGCTCATTCTCACTACATTCAGAAGAATAGAGTTGATCATACACCTCTTCATCCAGCAAGAGACAAAGGTTACATTCCTCCTCCCTTCCATCATCTTTTTGGGAGAAGATGGAGAAGTCTACATATCAGGTCCTAGGATACCTGTGCACGGAACATCATACATGTTGCTTCGCTACATCACAGAGATTGCAGCAACACATTTTCAAGTTTTTCAAACTTGAATCCTGATTCTATCTACTTAGTTAGAGGGGGGGTTTTTTTCCCATGTTGTTTTTTCCCCAGCTTCTTGTATTAAGCAGTTACTTTACTTTACTTGATGTAATAAGTGACCTATGGTCTTAGTTACCAGGGCCCACAGATTGTCCAAGTTAGCATTCAGGGGGAGTGTTAGGATTATTAATCCTCCCGTGTCCAATTTGGTCATATGTCTAAATCAGGAGTCCTTCCAGTCTATTTTTAGTCACTAGCACCATTGGGTCCACTTGGCCTAATTGGGGCACATGTTCTAGTTATTAAAGTGTGGGGAACACTAATTGAGGCCTATTGCCACTGATTGCACTTGCATGCATCAGTTTATGAGCCTCCTAGATCAATCCCTACAAATTAGGAGCCACTGGGAGTGACGATACCAACCAAGGTCAGTTGAGTTGAGTTGGTGACTAGTCAAGCTCAGTTAGGAGTCGATTGCATTCAGTTATAATCCCGTACATTCAGTTCTACTCAGTTAGTGCTAGGATTACATGGTTGCATGCAGGTGAAGCACATTTACTCGCCTACCTCAATCAGTTAGACTAGTTAACACTGAATTAGACACTTGGGTTGTGATTTAGAACTCCGATGAACTCAAATAATGATTTAGACAAGGTCAATTAACCATTCAATCCTCTAATAATGATTTAGACAAGGTCAGTTAACCATTCAGTCAAGTAGAGTCTAATCAATTCGAATTTTCTCACATAGGATTCGAATTACATTTGGCTATTTAGCCATTGTACTTCATTGTAATTATTATTCTTTTACATTTAATTAATGAAAGCATTCACAGCTGCAAGCCAATTTTTGCATTGTTTCATTCTTCAATTCCTGAGTAAAATTATGTGATCTATTATGTGAGTTGTGTGTTGATCCATAGATCTATGTGCTCAATTTAATACAACAGGTCTTTCTTCGGATTGGTCACTCTGCCAAAACATTTTGGCTAAAGACAGTATTGTTCATACAGTGGCTAGCACGACCTTTGACAAAATCACGCCTACTAAAGAATTGTTCTAGCCCTCTAAAACCCTAAAAGTTGCAAACCCTTGTGAAAATTGTCAAAAAGAGACCTGCCTAAAATTTGAATAAGATCATGTTCATTATAATCTAATCATTGTAAAATAACATTTTGGGGTGTGTTATGGATAGTACTCACTACCCTCAAGTTTTTTGGTGACTAAGTGCAAATGAGCAAGAACAAACAAGCATGACAAAAGCGATCATGACAAATATAAATTTAAAAATGGGTAAAGAAAACATGTTTGAAATCATGATTCAATAAATTAAATAACTATAAGTGTTCTTACACGACTTGCATAATTGGGTTGTAGATCTTCACAAGCCAAATGATATGAAGGGTAAATTGATCAAATTACTTTAACTAAAATTTATTGAAAATGAGCAAGAAGTGTTAATAAAGCAAAATGAGAACATTGTTAATGCAATTTGTCACATAGATGACCTAATGCAAAAGGTGGTTGTTCCTTGTGACATAAATTACCTAATGAAAATAGTTGGCATATATCCAACAAAAGATATAGTTGATGATTCCTTAATTGGTTAAGAGATGGAATCATTCATTAATAGTGAATTGATGAAAACAAATTTCCTTGAAGATGAGGCACAAATAAAGAATGTTAAAGCACATAATGACCAAAAGTGATAATTTGTGAATTTGAATTTTCTTTTAAACTTAAAAACAAAGCATGATCTTTCCAAAATCATTGTTAGACCTTGAGAATAATTACAACTAAACAAAAATCAATATGGCTTAGGATATGAAAAATACTTTAGCTTATGTATTCATGACCATTCCCAACTAGTTTAATTTGTGAGCGTTGGATTTCTTGCTGGAAATCTGAAAGAACAAGATTCAAATGTTAAACAAGTTGATGCAAGATTTGATGATACAGTTGACGAGAAACATGAGAAAATCCTAACAAATGTCGACATTGTTATGGAATTGGTCACATAGAGATATAGTGCTTTGATATCCATCCTTGTCTTCATTGTGAGAAGACAAATCACAATTCAAAAAAATATCAAAAGAGGAAGAAAGCTAAAACGAAAACAATTCATTATGGTTAGATAAGTTCTTGGTGTTAGAATAAACAAGACGAGATTCTAAATAAGTCTTGCTATCCATAAAAGTTATATTTGCTTGGAAAAGTTACCAAGCAGTTCATTTTCAATCGTCATAAATGATACTTTTGGGTATGGTTGGGGCCCAATTCTAATGTCTTTTAAAAAGAGCAAATTGAGTCCCAAGACAAATAGTACTACCTTGCACCAAAAAGGGGTGAAGTACACAAATGAAATGAGAAAGATACTTCTTGCACACAAGGGAGGGAGTACAATATTAAAGACAATGGAAATCTCTTGCGCACCTTAAGGTGGGGAGTACATTATGAACCTGGTTAGTACTCAACCATAACCATCAAATATATGGTATCAAGTGAAAACGGTTAGTGTTCAACCAAAACCACCACATACATGATAAAGTAAAAATAAATAGTGGTCAACCAAAGCCACCAAATACAATGATTAATGAGTTATTGAAAAAGAAAAGACTCTGCCTGCACAAGTGTGCCTCATTGGCAATTTGCTTAATATAAAGTCGTGTTGTAAAAGAGGTCACAAATTCAAATCACACCCAGGCTTACCCGTGTCCCATGCTTGTGGGCTGTTGTGGGGCACCTAAGAGTATAGTGGTAACGGGAATGGATCCTTGGACCCCTGTGTCACGTGAGTCCCAACCCAGTCCCCAGTGGTCGATACCCCTAGTATATAAAGAAAAAAAACTCTAAAGCTCATTCTTGAATCTCTTCATATTTCTCACCTTTCGGTTGACAAAGGTGGAAATACAGAGGATGATTGTCAAACTTCAAGTTTTGACAATAAGAACAACAAAGTTGCAAAAATCTAATCACTTATAGCTCAATGGAATCATACACATCATTTTGATTGACATTATTTATGTGTCAATTTTTTTAGCAATATTGTAGACATTGTTCACATGACTGGTCATTAGGCCTATTATTGTTGCTTGGCACATGATTGGGTTGTCAAAATTTTCAAGGGTCAGAATTAAAGCTGATTCATTTATCATAATTCACAATCTTTAGAAATTGGTGTTGACATCAATTAAAAAAATTACATATATTGGAATTCACATGTTCAAACAATGGGATTTTTCACATTCTAAGCATCCAGATTTGGTTGTTTTCGGGTTTATCTTCCTCAAAGCTCGGTTGAAAATTCACATTTGTTTTATAATATATTGCTAATTATATTTTTCACTATGAATGTGAGAGAATGAGATCAAAGGGGTATTCATCTACATTTTCTATGGTTAGCTTGTAGATCTAGCATTTTCCCTATATCATATCTATATTTTTTGTCTTATATTTGCATATATATTTTTCTGGTTTTTCGTCAATGTTCAACCCAAACATGGTAGCAATTGAGAGAAATGAGGCTAAGTTGGACAAGCTGTTCATAAAGATGATAAATAATTGTAGCTTGCCCTAAACAAGGTATTGAAGGTTAGTTGCATGCAATCCCAAATCTAAGATTTGGTAATAATGTTTGGGGCTTACCCTAAGGCTAATAAAAGCCCTGATCTAAAATGTAAACCCTGTCTTGTTGGTGACAATTATGACTTTTTTTGTCTGTGGTAGAATACTGGGATTTATTACTAACCATGGTAGTGGACCCCCTACTTTGTTGTTGAGCATTACTGTATGCTGAAGTTTTATAATGCTCTTGGGTAATCTTGATAATGGAGATTACATGGAATTGTTTGAGATTGTGAATAATCTGCCCAAATATTTTACATTATTTATTTATATCAATGTGGTAGGAAAAAAAATGTTTTATTAAACAATGTACCACCATAACTGACATAAACAATGTACCACCACACCTAACATCAAAATTTCAGTTTATCTTCGTGTTGTAGCTCTAGCAACATGGCTTCTTATTTTATTCTTATCATTCACTTAAACATTTGGGAATACGTTATTGATCGTACCCCTTCTAAGACTATAAGAGGCTTTCCCAAAGTAGCAAGTAACCAAGGAGTCTAGAAAGACAATTACATGATCATGTTTGATGCTAAAATAGATTATTTTGTCTTTTCTATGACAAGAAAGATTTTCAGAATGATTTAACTTCCATACTATGTCAATCCCAACCAATTATTGCCTTGACATACAGCCACAAAGTTCCATATCCCTCTAACTTAATAATTATAATAGTCACTTTAATGTCAATGTGCATTTGCAACTACACCCACTTTAACATGTACAATTCAACCACAACCACCAAAACTCTAGATCAAGACCAAGCCATTGTTCCCTTTGATACATCTTATTTCAAATCATCGATGAGTAACTTGTACCAGGGTATAGCTATATAGCAGCGTAATTAAAATGAAGAGCATCGATCATGAGATCAATTCCACTTTAAAACTTGTTTCCACATAAGATATCTCACAGCAAAGCAACTTTTGCAATATATTTTAGTTATCATTTACTGTAATCCAGTTTTGAGAATACTTTATGACAACCAATAGTCATAATTACATGGCAATTCATAGTATAATAGAATGCAGGTTTTCATGGATCGTCGTATTGGAGGTTAATTTCTAGAATAACTGTGTTAAGAAATTTATGTGTCCGACGTTCAAGTAGACACTCCACTCATCTTCAGGGATTGCATAAGAGCTCAAGAATCCCTGAAGATGGATTAAGTGTCTATTGAAACATTGGACACATAAAAAATTTACACAGTTATTCCAGAAATTAACCTCCAATTCATAGCATGTTAACACTCTTTGCATGCAGAAACTAATTGCAGGAGAATTTATAATATGTGAATGTTTTCCCAGGGAAAATTTAGTAAATGAAAATCAACTTCGTGATACCTAACACCTAATACAATGGTGAAGAATGTTAAGCATGAATTAATACACAAATCTCCTAGATTTTTATTTGTCTAATGCTGCTGTCCACCCAATCCATGCTACTGTGGGAAGCAACAAAATCAATTTTCTTTGACTGCATATCTTCAAAAGTAATAAGAAGTGGATTAGACATTGAAATTAGTGGGCATAGATAGGTCATGGTTCATTCAGTAAATTCTTCTTATGGTCCCTAATACAATAAACAATAAATAGGAAAAGCCTACTCCACACATCATAGTTATAAAGTCTACAGCATTCTGCCTAAATCTTTGCATGCAATACTGTATTCAAACACATCTTAGAAAAAGGCAGAGCATTCAGCATTTTCTAAACTAATAAATCAACCCTGCACTAGAGCTCTGCAGAGCATCAACATAAATAGAAGCCTTGCAGCTTTAGCAGCGTAGTTCATATTTTGTTAATTTAGTAAACGAATGCTAATCAATTACACAGGACTACCTTCTCAACCACTTGGGCTTGACATTTTTTTTCCCGACAGGTCTATTATTGGAAGGCTCTGGTGGAGGCTCCGCAGCAACAGGTTCAGGTTCAGCTGGCTTTTCCGCTTCTTTTGTTTCAAGTAGAAAATGCAGATCACACAAAGCCATAATATCGTCACGTAGAAAGGGGCCCTTCTCTTCCTCTGTCAATTATACAACGTAATTTTATCAGTATTCTAAATGGCTAAGGTTAAATAATTTGCTGAACAGTAATGACAATACACAAGTTATTCATAGACAAAGGCAAAGATGGTAATTATTTGATGGAAGTTGAAGAATAAATTACTAGTTTCATATGATATGTGATTTTCTACTAGGACGCTGAAGGTAAAATAAAAACAACGGTTCATAGTATTGCAACCAAAAGAATGTTTATGCGATGATATTGTTTACAAATAACAAATCTCTGCAACATTCAAGAGTGTTTTATAATTACATATTACAAATACCAGTAATAAAAAAACCAATGTTCCACGGAGTTTCCGGGGCGGGGAAGCATGGGAGCAGGGAAACGCACAAGGGGGACGTGTTGAAACTGTAGATTTTTCTCAAGTGTTCAGCCACCGGTTTCAAGTAAAAATTTGTCTCAGTTTGTTTCAATCTCAGAAATTAAATTGCCGGAAATAAACATAAATTTTTTCTAACTTAAAACACTGCTGTAAATTAAATCTTTCACTGACAGAAAGTAAATATTCGGCACTTCATTCAAACACACGGTACAGAGAATTTTCAGCCAAATGGCCTTGGAAAAACCCACTAGGGGAAAACCAGTTAGAGAGAGATTTTATTATAGGGAAATTTACAGCAAAACTCAGAAATTTTCAGACCAACTTATTTCAACCCGGAAGAGAATTTCTGCCTCGTTTTCCGCACCAAAGAGAAAAAAAAATCACTCAACTTTTTTTTCTTCTCTGTTTTCTTCCCCGATTTTCGTGCCTCTGTACGGGCTGTACAAACCTCGAAATTCGTGTCCAAGAAAAAAAATTCTCGAAAAACGTGCCCAAAAATCTGCCTCGAAAAACATGCCCGCTGCTTCAAAATCGTACCATATAGATTGTACAGACCAACAATAAATGTTGTTGTCTTCTCCTCGATTTCTGTGCCCTTTGCTGCTATCCTCTTCTCGATTTGCGTGCTGCAAACTTTTCCTTTCTATCTCAGAAAATGAAACTTGTCTTCTCAGCTCTCTCTTCTCACTTCAATCTACAAAAGTGAGGCAAAATGTCTTTCCCATGCCTTTTTGAGAAAACCCTAAGGTAAGTCTAATCTAACGATGGAGATTAGATTAAATCAAGGGCTGAAATTAAATGCCCATATTTTATTTCTAAAATATTAATTTCACTCACCCACTTAAATTTATCAAAAAGTGACTTTAATGCTCTAAAATCAAATTAAACGTTTTTACTTAAGTCATTTAATGCAAGGGTCACGTTATGTCCCCTCTCTAAGTGACTAGGGGAACACTTCCCTAGGTACAAAACTAACTCCCTCTTACCGAGGAAGGTGTTCTGCACCACTCCCAACTTGTCTCTGAAGAAAACAAACTTGCCCCTCCCCAAAGACTTCGTCAGTGTGTCTGCTACCTGCTCATCAATGGAAATGTACTGAAGCGTGACTACTCCTCTCTGAACATAGTCTCGGATGAAATGATATACGATCTCTATGTGCTTTGACCGGTCATGAAAAACTAGAATCTCAAAGAGTTGGATGCAACTCTGATTGTCACAGTAAATCACTGTAGGCCTAAGCTCCTGACCATATAAACCCACCAGCAACTTGCGAAGCCACAAGGCCTCGCAGCTGGCCAAACTGGCTGCCATGTACTCAGCCTCTGCAGTACTCAATGCAAAGGACTTCTGCTTCCGACTGAACCACGACACTACTACCGAGACCAAACTGAAACAACATCCGGAAGTGCTCTTCCGATCTGCCACACTACCTACCCAATCTGAATCTGTATAGCCAACCAATCTGATCCCCTCTGACCTCCTGTAGTCCAAACCACAATCCACTATCCCTGAAAGATAGTGCAACACATGTTTTGCAGTGACCCAATGCACACTCCTAGGCTCAACCATGAACTGGCTAAGAGTGTTCACTGCAAAACACAAATCTGACCGAGTGTTGACGAGATACATCAATGACCCAATAAGCTAACGATATAAAGTAGGGTCCACCAACTCTCCCTCAAAAGCATGAATCTTCTTCCAGTTGTTGATCATAGGTGTCGACATAGACCTGCAATCCTCCATCCTGAATCTCCTCAAAATATCAACCACAAACTTTCCCTGCCCCAGGAAAATATGTCCAAGCTCCTGCCAAATCTCCAATCCCAAGAAATAATGCATCAACCCAATATCAATCATCTCGTACTTTGCCGCAAGATCTTTCTTGCAAGCTGCAATGGGTCTCTCTCACCCTGTGATAAACAAGTCATCAACATATAGCAGAAGCACAAGTGGATCATCTCCAATCATGATGAAGTAGAGATTCGGATCTGCTTCACTCTTCTGAAACCCCATACTCAGCAAGTAAGAATCAATCCTGGAGTACCAAGCTCTTGGAGCTTGCTTCAGCCCATAAAGGGCCTTCTTCAACCTGCATACATGTGTCTCTCTGTCATGTATCTCAAGGCCCTGAGGCTGCTCAATGTAAATCTCCTCCTGTATGATCCCATTGAGAAATGTCATCTTCACATCCATTTATGGATCTTCCAACCCATTTCCACTGCAATGGAGATCAAGCTCCTGATAGAAGTATATCGAGCAATCGGCGCAAAAGTCTCATCATAATCAATGCCCTCAACCTGTGAAAACCCCCGCGCTACAAACCTGGCTTTGTACTTCTCCACACTCCCATCTGCCGCATGCTTTAGCTTGTAAAGCCAACGAGAAGTCACCACTGACTTCCCCTCTGGTCTCGAAACAATCTCCCATTACATCATTCTTCATGATGGAATGGTACTCATCAATCATGGCATCTCTCCATACCGAATACTGGGAGGCCTCCTCAAAAGTAGAAGGCTCAGAATCTCGTGTACAAGCCACCAACACCGTGACCAATCTGTCAGGCATCTTGATGGCTCTCACCTTATCACTGGGTGTCCCAGCCTTTAAGGCATCCTTCAAGGTCTCCTGAAGCCATTTAGGCTTCTTCTTCCCTGAAGGTTCTTCCCACACTGGCCTGTCCTCATCTAAAGAACTACCAGAGATAGACGCCCTAGTCACCTGTGAACCTGAAGCTGGTGTGCCAACACCAAGTGTACCCTGTAATCCTGATCTCGATCCTAATCCCCATCCCTTGTAAGGTGTACTTGTAATAGTAGACCCATCACCTGTCCCCGAAGACCCTGCTGGCCTAACCACTGAACCTGGTGAACCTGTGCCAATACTCTGTGGTCCTGTAACCTCGGAAACCTGTGATCCTGACTGTTGCGTAGATGGAACCTGAGGTGCAGGGACCTGCTGCTCTCCCTGCTCTGACTCTCTCGACTTCCTGAAGGCCCGCTCCTCAAACTTCACATCCCTCCTCACCACTACTTTCCTTTGAGAGGGAAGGTAAATACGAAAATCCTTCACAGTCTCATCATAACCCACAAAGATGCCCTTCTCTGCAGTGGGCTCCAACTTTGTCCTCTTCTCTGAAGGGACATGAGAGTAAGTCAAACTACCAAATATACAAAAATGGCCAACTTCAGGCTTCATGCCTGAAAAACACTCCTCAGGTGTCATGTTCCCCACTGCATGATGGGGACTCCTATTTTGAAGGTATACAACAGTGCTACAAGCCTCATCCCAGAGAAAGAAAGGAAGTGACTGGTCAAGTAGCATAGCTCGGGTTGCTCCAACAATGGACTTGTTCTTCCTCTCTGCTACTCCATTATGCTCTCAAGTATACGGAACTGTCAACAGTCTCCTGATACCCTCCTGTCTGCAAAATCCATCAAACTCCTTGGAGGTATACTCAACCCCGTTATCCGATCTCAAGACTTGGATCTTCCTCCCTGTTTGGTTCTCCACAAGAGCTTTGAACTCTTGGAACCTCTGCAAGACTTCCTCGGACTTCTTGCTCTTCAAAAAGTAGATCCAGGTCTTCTTGGAATGGTCATCAATGAATGTCACATAATACTCGTATCCTCTCAAGGACACAGAAGACATAGGTCTGCATAAGACTGAATGTATCAAGTCAAGAGTACCTGCTGACCTGCTATCACTGCTCAAAAAAGCAGTCTTGGTGTACTTTCCCAAAGCACACCCCCTGCACACATCACTATGCCCTGTGCTGAACTCCGGTAAACCTGTCACCATGTGTCTCAACAACCCCAATGCTGGATGATGCAAGTGAGCCATCCTCCTATGCCAAATCTCACACAACTCACTGCTGCTGCTATGTGCTAAAGCATGTTGCGGCTGAAACAAGAACCTATACAGTTTCCCACGTCTTGCTCCAATGGCAATTGAAGCAGATGGTCCTGCTATCTTGGGAAACATATGCACGTGTCCAACGAGGAAAGACACCCCAAGACCCCGATCCTCGATCATGGAAACTGACACTAGGTTCTTCTTCAGCCCTAGTACATACAATACATCCCGCAATACCATGGGACTCATGGACTCCCTCTAAAATGTAATGGTCCCACATCCAACTGCACTGACTACTGAATCATCTCCCAACACAACCTACACAATTGTCTCTGCCTGTGAAAGCTCGGAGAACATCTCACGAGCCCCTGTCATGTGACTCGAGGCTCTGCTATCTAGTATCCCATGTTGGAAGTAGATGCACTGTAAGAATGGCCTTGCAAAATCCATCAAACTCCTTAGAGGTTACTCACCCCCGTTATCTGATCTCAAGACTTGGATCTTCCTCCCTGTTTGGTTCTCCACAAGAGCTTTGAACTCTTGGAACCTCTGCAAGACTTGCTCGGACTTCTTGCTCTTCAGAAAGTAGATCCAGGTGTTCTTGGAATGGTCATCAATGAATGTCACATAATACTCGTATCTTCTCAAGGACACAGAAGACATAGGTCCGCATAAGTCTAAATGTATCAACTCAAGAGTACCTGCTGACCTGCTATCATTGCTCAGAAAAACAGTCTTGGTGTACTTTCCCAAAGCACACCCCCTGCACACATCACTATGCCTTGTGCTGAACTCCGGTAAACCTGTCACCATGTGTCTCAACAACCCCAATGTTGGATGATGCAAGTGAGCCATCCTCCTATGCCAAAGCTCACACAACTCACTGTTGCTGCTATGTGCTAAAGCATGCTGCCGCTGAAACAAGAACCTATACAGTTTCCCACATCTCGCTCCAATGGCAACTGAAGCAGATGGTCCTGCAGTCTTGGGAAACATATGCACGTGTCCATCTAGGAAAGACACCCCAAGACCCTGATCCTCGATCATGGAAACTGACACTAGGTTCTTCTTCAACCCTGGTACATACAATACATCCCGCAATACCATGGGACTCATGGACTCCCTCTAAAATGTAATGGTCCCACGTCCAACTGCACTGACTACTGAATCATCTCCCAACACAACCTTCACAACTGTCTCTGCCTGTGAAAGCTCAGAGAACATCTCACAAGCACCTGTCATGTGACTCGAGGCTCCACTATCTAGTACCACGTGCTGGAAGTAAATGCACTGTAGGAATGGCCTGTCACACAGGAAAACTCCCTATGTCTGTCAACATCCACACTGGTGAGAATGGATGCTCTCTCTCTCTCTCAATATGCCCAATGCATAGTGAAAACTCACTCTGAAATTGTGCTGCAAAATCATCGATCTCAGTTGAAGCAGTTGTCTGTTGCTTCTTCTTCTTGTTCGGACACGTAGTAGCATAGTCTCTCATCTTGTGACATGCAAAGCACTTCACATTGCTCATATCTTTCTTCTGCCCATCCTGCTGTTGCTTAGCCCCACACTTCTTGGGACCCTTCTTACTCTTCTTCTTCCCTTTCGTTGTCAATGCCACATCCTCCTCATCCCCCCTACTAGTAGAACCACTATACTGCAAGAAACCCCTGCGAGTCTCCTCCTGAACAAAGTCATCACAAACCCTGTCCCAAGATGGTAAGTTCTCTCTGGCCACCAACCCCTGAACAAACACAGCCCAAGGTGCAGTCACCCCATTCAAGGCTATCTACACTAACTCAGGACCAGTAACCACCACCCCCACAGCTACAAGCTCATCTCTCTCCTGAGAGATCCTAGTAAGATAGGCCATACACACCTCTCTTTTAACCATCTTGATGTTTTTCAGCTTCTCCCTAAGCACCATCTTCATGTTTTCATTAGTACTCTCAAACAAGCCGGTCAAAGCAGACCATGTGCATGATCCTTCGCTGAAATATGTGGAATAACATGGTCTTTAACAGCATCTAAGATTATCCTCATGGCTTTAATATCCTTCTTATTAAAGGCTGCAAGTAATGCTGCATCAGTAGAAGGGGGAATAGTAACGGGATTTGTTGTAGTGTTTCTAACTACCTCCTCCCACAACTCATTCTCCTTCAACACAAGTAAAATCCGAGCTTTCCATGAGACAAAGTTTGCTGCCCCATCCAACCTATCCTCAATTCTCAACCCCATGGAAGTCATTTTTCTCGAAGAACAAGTTTCAGCAAAATGTATTGTCACAAAGATTTTTCTGAATTCTGGAAATGACTGTTTCTCTGCTAAAATTTAATTTTATGCCACAACCCGCTCTGATACCATGTAGATTTTTTTTAAGTGTTCAGCCACCGGTTTCAAGTAAAAATTTGTCTCAGTTTATTTCAATCTCAAAAATTAAATTGCCAGAAAAAAACATAAACTTTTTCTAATTTAAAACACTGCTGTAACTTAAATCTTTCACTGACAGAAAGTAAATATTCAGCACTTCATTCAAACACACAGTACTCAAAATTTTCAACCAAATGGCCCTGGAAAAACCCACTAGGGGAAAACCAGTCAGAGAGAGAGATTTTATTATAGGGAAATTTACAGCAAAACTCAGAAATTTTCAGACCAACTTATCTCAACCCGAAAGAAAAAATTCCTGCCTCGTTTTCTGCGCCAAATAGAAAAGAAAAAAAAAATCAAACTCAGATTTTTTTCTTCTTTGTTTTTTTCCTCGATTTTCGTGCCACTATACGGACTGTATGGACGAACTGTATTGATTGTACTGTATGGACTGACTGTACGGACCTCAAAATCCATGCCCAGAAGAAAAAAAATTCTCGAAAATCGTGCCCAAAAATCTACCTCGAAAAACATGCCCACTGCTTTGAAAATTGTACCATACGGACTGTACAGACCAGCAATAAATGTTGTTGTCCTCTCCTCGATTTTCGTGCCCTCTTTGATGTTGTCCTCTCCTCGATTTGCATGCTACAAATTTTTCCTTTCTATCTCAGAAAATGAAACTTCTCTTCTCAGCTCTCTCTTCTCACTTCAATCTGCAAAAGTGAGGCAAAATGTCTTTCCCATACCTTTTTGAGAAAACCCTAGGGTGAGTCTTATCTAACAGTGGAGATAACATTAGATCAAGGGCTGAAATTAAAAGCTCATATTTTATTTCTAAAATATTAACTTCACTCACCCACTTAAATTTATCAAAAAGCGACTTTAATGCTCTAAAGTCAAATTAAATGCTTTTACTTAAGTCATTTAATCCAAGGGTCACTTTATGTCCCCTCTCTAAGTGACTAAGGCAAAAGTCACTAGGAAAACACTTCCCTAGGTACAAAACTAACAGAAGCTACCCCAAATTTTAGGGAAATTTTGGGGAAACAGGGGGGCGTCGAAGTCATAAAATTAATTTAAATTATAAAAATGATAAATCCCAACAGTAACTATTACCATGTAAAAAGTAAACTAAAAACTAAATTCATCATCATTGGGTGTACATCTATTAGTTATTACCATATCAAATTTTAAATTTGTAAATGATACTGAACTATGTTACTATACCCATGTAAAAACTAAAAACTAAATATCATAATTATCATCATGCAATGTATATCTAAATTCAAATTTCAAATTTGTAAAAGATAATGCAACAAATGCTGAAGTCTGAAATAGTCAAATAGATACCGAACAATGAACACATAGAAGTTAGAACTTAGAACAGTGACGATTGCTCCAAGTTTAGTTGCAATATGATTATGAAACGAAATCGTGAGAGGATAGCGTTTAAGAAGGTCTTAGATTCTTAGGTTAGTCTAGGATTTAATTTAATTTTCGTTTAATTATGTTTTATTTTTTTAAACATATTTTTAATATTTTAATTTGCATTTATTTTTATTGTGAAAGATGAAAATATGGGGGGGACGGAGGGACGCCTAGAAGCCCCCCTAGGGGGAAATGCGTTCAGCACTTGGGGAAACGTGTTTCCTCGAGTTTTCCCCAAAAGGGGGACGTGGAGAAACGTTTCCCCAAGAGTTTCCCCGTCCCGGAAGCGTGGGGGGGCAAGGGGGCGCGTTCCCCACCCTAGGGAACACGTCCCCGTGGAACACTGGAAAAAACATACAGTAGAAATCAAGAGTCCACTAAACATCCATTGAAAATGTGCCACTAAGATTGAAGCTTTTCTGATAGAGACAAATTCTTTGCAGACTTTTCTGGACAAGGAATAATGGAGCTCTCCCACCAATTGCATAAGTTTCGCTGACAAATAAAAGAAACAGAAACTTAGTGACAAACAAATAAATATTTGCAAACATTAACTGAGAGCAATGTGTTACCAGTAGCGGAAGCTTGCCTGCGATTGGACTCAGCAGCAAGTATTACAGGCCAAATGGATTCTAAGACAACAACAACCAGAGTTTGAGACTCCTACAAAACTTTTTAGAAACTTTGTTAAGTCGACGCAATAAAAAATGCGATCTAACACGGGCTCTCACAAGTCAATGGAATGCACAAGTAACTAGGTATGTGTTAGAAAACAATGACGGTTTGATCTCGCAAACGTCCACAGCCTAGTCCCAAACACCTCTTCCATCAAAAATGGAAGACACTGTCAGCATATAACATGCTAGAAGTGAACCTTGTACAGTGCAAAAGCTTCAAAAACAAATATTAGGGTGCTGGCATACCAAGAATCCTTCAAAGGCCATGAAAGCTTTGGTAGTTTTAATAATCTGGGAGTAGGCTTGACAGTCTAAAATAGAGGTAAGTAAACCCTCCTTATCATCCATCAGAAAATCCCAATCTTGTGTACCAGCGTTCCAAGACAAACTTCTGCAGTCTAACAATCACACTAAGTTTGTATCAGGTTCCTTCAAAGAGCTCTTGCCAATGCACAATTTCTGTTTTTTTGTTTTAACCATGGGAATCAGTAACTCATCAGGATTACCTAAGCAAGGCTCGATTCAAAGCCCATGGCTGTCACTACAACCCAAGAGTATTTCCAACAGCCCGCAAGCCAGGTACCAATAACTCGTGACTTAGCAAGGTCGAGACATCCAGAGACACACCCAATATGGGAGTCGCTAAAGGGGGCACCTACCCTTTTTGCCTTATCACGAGCCAAGGTCTCATTGGGGATTTGAACCCAGGCGGGGACAGTGCGAAACTTATCTCCCTACAAATCAAGCTGTTGACCCCTCAACATGCACAATTTTTTTTTGTTTTTTGGTAATTCTGAGCTGGTGAGACTTGGGGCTCAAACCTAACTCCACAAATATTAGGTGCCCAGAATGCATTCATGGCTCGGGAGGTCCACTTTGATTTTGTATACAAAAGCATGATTCTAGTAACCCGAGGGATGATCCAAATCAACTTCTTGAATTGTAACAATCCATTGACAAGTAGTTCACTTCCAAGTGCCTTGAACGGGTCACAAGTCCTACATGTATCATGTAATAAAATATAGTTCATTTACATAAAAAAAATCCAAGATAGGAATGAAAGATAGATGAAATTTATATATGATAAATATATACTTCATAAACAAAGGAATGAGATAATAGGTACAATGAACCTTGGTTACAGTATTCTTAAAAGCATTTACTAGTCGCAAAAGTGAATGGTTGTCTTAGTTTATCTTTTTATTATTATTATTATACAATGTTTATTTATGCATTTTATATTCATTACATTGCCTCCCCCTTCAAGGATGCTTTGTCCTCAAAACATTTAAAGTTGTCTTCACTCTTGTAATGACTTCACATGATGCTCTGCACTTGATGTTGTCATAGTTGAAGAAAAGGAAATATGATCTTTAAAGTACTGAACAAAACCGTCATATTGTTGACAGAGTTGTCATATTGTTAAAGGGTCAGTGCACCCTACTTTGATTTTCTGTGGAACTATGTGATTAGAGTGTTCTTGGATAGAACTTTTTGTATTGTGATTCCAAGAATGACTGCTATTTTGAGACCAAATTGCACTGGAAATTAACTTCTTCAGAACATAAGTCAAATATTGTCTTTGTTCGTTGCGATGTTCATACCTTATGTGGTTAGAGAGTCAGCTCTTGTGATTAGAATGTTGTTAAGGTGCCCTTGTAACATTATCTTTCCTTATCATAAGTTTAGGGTTTTCTTGATTCACCTTTCGTATTATGTCTTCTTCATGCTGATTATTCATATTTTATCTGTGTAGACACTTGGTTTTGCTAAGGTTTTGTATCCGTCATTTGTACTTCAACATCTGAAGATATCCCTAATTCAAGTGGATCAATCATTGTTTCTTTGTCAACTTGAGGAATCTAAGTTCGATGCGATGACTTCTCTTTATTTCGTTTTCATCCTTTAACTTCTTGATTTGCACAAGCAAACTTTGATTATGATTCCTCAAGTTGATTATTTTTTAAATCTTAATTCTCCAGCTTCTCATCTTTTAACCTTTTGATTTGTTCAAGCAACCTCTCATTAAGGTTCCTTATGCAATAACTTCTTGATCTTTTCCTAATTAGTTGTTGTTGAATTGCTTCTTGAGATCTTGATTCCCCTATTCAAATGTCTAAATGCACTACTTATCCTTTGACTTCTTCATTTGTGCAAGTAGGTTTTGACTATGATTCTTTAGGGCACAAAATTCTTTTTCTGGTAAGTTCCTATTGAATTTCTTCTTGAGACCTTGAATTTGCGATTCCTGATCATTTTGTTGATATTTTGCCACCTTGCTTTCTAAATTTTAAACAATTCACTTCATTATCGATGTACATATTTTCTCCTCTTTGTAACTCAATTTTGTAACTGATAAATCTATATATTGTGTTTTAAAGAAGATGTACGCAGAAATTTTTGATGTCGTGATACTCTTTTAATTTTCTCGAGTGCCTTGATTTGTTTACATAGGACTTCACCTATATATTTATTTGTTTTCAATAAGTTCTTTCCTATAAGTAAAACAGATCTTTACATCATATTTCACCTATATATTTATTTATTTTCGAGAGGTGGCTTCCAATAAGTAAAAAGAGTCTTTAATTCACACACTTGATAAGTTTTTTTAATTTAAATTTCTTAACCTTTGTCACAGGTGTCCAATAAATGCCTCATAATTCGCCTTGAATTGTGTTGGGCCCTTTTCGAATATTTTTTTCTTTGACTTCACTAATTCGCATGCTAATGATGACTTGGAGAGTCACGATGGCATAAGAACACGACAATCAAGCGTATCCGTTGTTAGCGTTCCATGATTTTTTTATGTTTTCAAATGTCTGACGATTTCCCCAATGCATAGCATCTCGGTCCACTAATTGACAGATTAAATCGGCGTGCCTACTTTCCAAGGTGGCAGCTCAATTTAATTACTCCAGTGATGTTAAACTCTCGAGATACAAGCGATTGGTGGCGGCATTTCAACAACGGATTCTTCTCCACAATGCTTGCAACATTAGTTGAGGGTACACTCAGGACTGCCAAGATGGATGACAACACATTCCACAAAGGAAGATGATTTGACAGCTCTCATCTTCCTAGCATTAATGGTGGCTACTGGCTAGGTTCATTTCCAACTAACAGCTAACTGTATTTGATTTAACGACCCATTAATCTACTGAATCCTTGTTGACATATACGATGATTAAAGACACCATGTGATAATTTTCATAAGCACCAAGAGGGATCCCATTTCTTGAGGTGTAAACTTTCTTAAGCTTTAAAAAAAATACACCTCAAGAAATTTAATCAAGTGATTGATAGATCCAGATTTAAGATGGATCTACTATGCTGGTTTTAACTCTTTTATTTTATGACCAAACATGTCGTGTATTTTTTTAAGTGGATCCAATCCACATGTTCTTATTATTTTGCTAAATTCATTTTTTTAGCCAACATGTAATTTTTATTATTTATTTTTGTTTTTGTAACGTTATGTTACATTACATTACATTACTCTCGGTGCTCTACGACCCAATGTGGGGGAGATGTTGTCAAATGAGAACTAATAGCAGCTTTGCATGCAACGACAGTTGCTAACAAAAGTGCCCAGACAGTCTGTTTATCCTAAACTATCTGNATCCTTTCTGCTCTTGATATATATATATATATATATATATATATATATACACTGTCTCTGGATTTTGCTTATGGGTGCGACTTTCCTACAATTTTTTTAAGCAGAACTTCTAAACTATAGATGCAGAAGTGTCAGTTTTTTATTAAAGAGCCAAAGATAAAATAAACTTGATAGTGTGTGGGGCCAAAGGTCGAAATCATCGAAAGTGCTATGAACTATGAAGAGGATTTTGATAGCAATGATGAACAATAGTTCACATACATAAAATATCAAACATAGGAATGAATAAATGCTGAAATTTATATACATCTAAAAGAGGGCTGTGGACCTGACAGATTAGAATTTGAATATGTGAGGTAAACTACCTGACCATGTAATTTCAGGTGTGGGGTATTTGGTGGCGAATAATATGGTTATATAGTATTGACGCGGGAAAGGCAAGGGTCATCGTAGGTTTCCATCCACTTGCCCCGCCTGGTCTACCTCCAATTAGGACTACAAAAATAAGGGTTCCATCCACTGGCCCTGCCTGGTCTACCACCACTTAGGACTACAAAAATAAGTGGCCGATTCATACTATCCACTAATTACTGGCGCAATAAGCAATCCATTACCTGTAGGGGAAACACAACACAAGCACACGTGAACTACGTGTACAACCTTATAGATGATATGTCACATGATCCAACCTTGCAGACAGTTTGGCGGTGCCACTATATCCAACCTAGGGCGAGATAAACCCCACCGGCGAGAAAACTAAACCTCCAGTAGATAAAAACTTGATCGACGAATCGCAAGACATAACGTATGTCGGTTAGTTTACTAAAACGCCGCAATGGCGCGTAACCCATGGTCTAGGTGCTCCGGAGCAAAACAAAACATCGACGAAACAAAGCATTACAACGGGATTCGATACATCGGAGGTCGGAACTATTATAGAATCGGACGGTTAGTCTGTTAAGGAACCGCAATGGCGGGAATCAAATAGACACGGCCTCCGCCCACAGTTATGAACTGCTCCAATTAACAAGGAAAAGCGATAAAACCGCGGGATCAGCCAGGGTAGGGGCTATGCATCGGAACATTCGTCGTTTAGCTTCTGCAACGGCGGCTCTATAGAGAACAACGGCTCCGATACACTGTACAAAAGACCTCTGACAGCGGAAAGAAAAACGCTGACAGTAAAATAAAATGACAGAGAAAAACACGCATCGACGAACAACAAACTTTACATCGGGTCATCCATTATAAAGCTTCCGCAAGGGCGGCTGCGTAGGTGACTACGGCCCTGACTCATAATTCAAAAACCTTCCAACAGCGACCAAAGGAAATCACCCGTAAGTCAAAACCAAGTTAAACATAGCAGCGTCGACAGACAAAGATATTCATTCAGCAGTCATCCTCAAAAAATCAAACTCGCAGCAGAGTCAAGCAATTTCAATAAATCTAAGCAAGACAAAAATTAAAGGAGGTTCCAAAATTTTAAGAAATTTGGGAGAACGTTGCAGCTGCAACAAATGGCTACTACCTGGTGAACCCAGATCTCTGGATAATTTCTTCCTTAAGCAACAAACTGTTTAGCAATAAAATATATGTCTGGATTCTTCTAGATGTCTGGATTCCCACAATGGCAAATATATATACTTTTAATCATTGATGATAGTCCTATTTAGGAAATCGAAACTGAAACTAAGACTTCAAAGTCAAGATAACTCTTTTGAGGCCAAGTAGATGAGTTTCATTTTACCTCGGTCTTCGAGTAGCTTCTAGCTTAGACACCACAGGATTGTAACACATGGCAAACAGAAATATTCATTTGTTCCTCATTCCCATGCCATTTTGCACTTTTGTGTGCTCGTGAACTTTTTGTTCCTTTGAGTCCTCCTCATGCCTTTCTTTCTGAATTTTTTTTTATTCAGGCCCTTCTATCCATAGTGTCCTTTTGTGTGAGAGATGTATTTAACTTTCAGCTCATGGACGGAGAAGAACTTTTGGCAATTTTGTACTTATAAGATTCAGTACTTAGTTTGATACATATTGCTTTCTTAGGAGTTTTGACTCTTATTAGCCTTTTGGCTTTCAATTCTTGGCATGGGATCATTTATATATAATATATTGTTTACCTTGCTTCCTTTCCGTGGGTCTTTTGCTGTCATACCTTAGGACATTTTAGATGTGGAATGGATGGGGCCTCGAAATAGTATTCCAGACTTCTTGATCTTGAGTTATCTTTCAGGGATTAAGCAGGACTTCAATGTGTTCATAGCCATTTAGGAAAACTACTTACTATAAGAAATTCCATCAAATTCAAACAAAAGGATACAGTCTTATACCCAAAGATTTTAATTAATCCAGAACTCTGAGGCTCCATGCAACCAACATTTTGCCTCTTTTATTGAAATCAAAAATAAATTTTAACTAAAAACAAGCAGCAATCAACCAAATCAAATTATTTATGTACAAAACAAAAACAAAAAATCAAGAAAAATAAGGCTTGAGAACTAAACCATTAACTGGCAAGTTCTCTTCCCACCCCTATAAATCTTGCAGTTTACAGGTTGAGGGGCCAAGTTTTCCCGCAATCTGAAAAAGGCCTACCCATAACTGTTGAAACTTCGTGTGCTTCCCCTTTTCATCATGCGGGTGATCCCATTTAAGAACTAGGTCTCCCACTTCAAATTCCTTTGTTCCAGCTTTGTGCTTATCAAACCACCTTTTCACTACTTCCTGCTGCTGCTTAAAACGTTCCTTGGCCTTGGATCTAGACTCTTCCGCCTTCAAAAGATTATAAATTCTCAGTTGCAGGATTTCGTTGTCTGTGCCTCTAGATTCTTGGGCTATTATGGAGGATGGTAGCATAATGTTAGGAGGAAGTATAGCTTATTTTCCATAAACAAGGGTATACGGTGACACACCTAAGGAATTCTTGGGTGTGACCCTATCATCCCAAAGAGCGTTCGGTAATGCTAAATGCCAACTTCTCTGGTTTTCTATGACAGTCTTTTTCAAGATCCTAATCAAATTCTTGTTCGTGGATTCTGCCAAACCATTTCCTTGTGGGTAGTAGTTGGCAGAATAATGCAACTTAATTCCTTTTTCATGAGCGAATGCAATTAATCTAATAGAAGAAAAATAAGTAGCATTATCGAAAACCAGGGAAATTGGAACCCCAAACCTGGTCATAATATGATCCTACAAGAAATTCATGACCGCATCTTCATTGACTTTACGTAGCGGAATGGCTTCGACCCATCTAGTGAAGTAGTCGGTTGCCATTAGAATATATTTGTGTTGCAAGGAAGAATTTGGTTTTATTTCTCCAATGATATCAATTCCCCACTGCTCAAATAGTTCCGTTATCATAACTGGCTTCAATGGTCCTGCTGCTTTGGCTTGTCTTCCCCCACACCTCCGGCAGATATCGCACTTTCTAACATGCGCATGAGCATCCTTGAACAACGAGGGCCAATAGTACCCAGCTCTGAGAATCTTATGTGCTGTCGTATCTCCGGAAAAATGGCCTCCAGCAGGCCCATCATGTAACTTAGTTATGACCCTTTTTTGTGTCTTCCTTCTCTAAACACCTGAGAAGGACTCCATCATAATTTTCCCTGAATAAAATTCCATCAATGATCTGATACGCAGCTGATTTAAGGTGCAACGCTCTACGCTGCTTGGAATTCCAATGTTCTGGCAACACACCCTCCTGAAGGTAATGAACAAGGTCTCGGTACCAAGAATCTGGAGCTGTGAAAAGAGGACATACATCCATCATATGTAACTCTGCTTCATTTTCCCAATTGTTTTCTTCATTACTGTTGCCTTCAGCCATTAGTTTGCACAATCCTTGCCCTCTAACGATGGAGGCTGGCTTGAATTCGAGGTCATACTCTTGCAAAGTTGTTACACAGTTGCCTCTTCTTTCTCCTAATTCTTTTTGCACGAAAAGAGACCTCATAGCTGGGTGTGGAACTATTACCTTGGTCCGGTTCTTAAGTATGTACAGCCTGAATTGTTTTACTGCTTTGAAGACTGCATAAGCTTGCTTGTCCACAACTGGGTAATTTAATTCGGCCCCCTGCAAACCAGTGCTCATAAATGATATGGGGAACTCATCTCCCCCGTCTTCCTTCTGAGTAAGCACAAGTGCTAGTGAATCGTCACATGCGAAAGTGTACAAAATAAAATCTTTCATATAATCTGGACTTTTGAGAGAGGGTGCATGAGCAATAGATGTCTTTATTTTACTGAATGCTTTCTTCTCTACATCAGTCCATTTGAATTGTACACTTTGTTTCACCATTTGCTACAAAGGCTTAACAATTTGAGCAAAATCTGCCACAAACCTTCGCACGAAATTTATTGTCCCCATAAATGATTGCATGCCCTTTTTGTTATGGGGTAAGGGGATCTGTTCGATAGCTTTGATCATTTCTGGGTCTATGGAGATCCCCTTCTTAGATACCACATGACCTAGTAGCTTTCCTTCTGTAACAGCAAACACACACTTCTTGGGGTTTAGCAAGATACCGTATTTTCGGCAACGCTCGAAAATCTGCTTTAGATGAAATGCGTGTCCTTCTCTTATTTTGAAAATATTGTGATGTCATCGAGGTATACCACAACACTGCGCCCAATCAGACCGCGTAAAGCTATATCCATAGCCCTCTGGAAAGTAGCTCCAGCGTTTATGAGTCCAAAAGGCATCCTTCTGTAAGCAAAAGTCCCCCATCTTGTTCTGAATGTAGTTTTGAGTCTGTCTTCTTCAGCTACTAACACCTGATTGTAACCAGAGAATCCATCTAATAATGAAAATAACTCAGAACCTAAAACCATTTGCAATATCTGTTCCATGGGTGGAACTGGATAATTGTCTTTATCTGAAGCGCGATTTAAGTTTCTGAAATCCACACATAATCTAATTTCTCCAGATTTCTTCCTTACTGGTACCAGATTTGAAACCCATTCTGAGTATCTGACTTTGAAAATAATTTTAGCATCCAACAATTTCTTTACTTCATTCTGAATTAGAGGCTCCAGTTTTGGATGCATTTTCCTCAAAGGTTGCTAATAAGGCTTGACCCCAGTGCTAATAAGGATGACATGCTGAATAATCTTGGTGTCATATGTTTTCAAATCTTCATATGTCCAGGGAAACACATCTTTGTATTGCTTGAACAAACTGATGAACTTATTTCTTTCACCTGGGGAGCAACACTTTCCCAAATTCACATATTTAGGCTCAATTTCAGTTCCTAAATTAATCAGCTCAAATTGTAAAGATGAGCTATGAGTCTTAACATTTACTGGCCTTCTGAATTTGTAGTTTAGATCAAACATTCGCTCTAAAGTCCTAACTCCTTTAGGAATAAATTGTCGAATTTTAGCTCAACTTGATGTTCTTCATCATCAATTATTGCCCCTTTGAAGGTTTCATCATTTGTCAAACATTCCAGAATCTGCTGATCGTCGTCAAAAACTCGTAAATTTGTAATCATGTCTAGAACAAAAGGCCTGAAAAGTAATTCAATAGAACACCTGTTATTAGAGGGTACAAGCCTCGCAGCTGAGGTGGCTAACAAGTCAGCTGCTGCATTCTTTAGTCTAAGAATCGATACAATATTAAATGCGTAAAAACCTTTAAGCAAATCCCACACTTCATTTTGATAAGCTTTTAAATGAGGGGAAATGCAATGTATCTGATTTCGAATTTGTTTTACAATTATTTCAGAATCCCCATACACTTTCAGATTTTCTACTTTTAATTCAATCGTTTTTCTTAGTCCCTGAACTAATGCTTCATATTCGGCTGTGTTATTGGTACATTCAAACTCTAACCTACATGAAAGGAAATGTTTATTTTTCTTAGGATCAATCAGGACACAACCAGCTCCTGATCCTTCCAAAGTTTTAGATCCATCAAAGAAGAGTGTCCAAAAATCATCTACTACTACTGTACATGAATCAACATCTACATCTAAAGCTAAATCTACTATTTTACAATCAATTTCATCAGCCTGCGAAAATCGAAGGAGATCAGGCTGGGTGTCTAATGTACTGCTGGCTTCTTCTGGTTGGTAATTTCCCGGTTCTAGCTCAACGAAGTAGTTCCCCAAAACAGAATTCACCGGTTCATTCTTACCTTCTAACTGAGTGACATTGTGTTTCATGTGGGGCTCTCTTATAACTTTAATTTGATTTGGACTTCCTTTATAAGGTAGCCACAGATGTGACCAGTCTGATGCAAAATATCCATTCAGCTTTGCTGACCAATCCCTACTCAAAACAAGTCCATACGCCTCAGGTATGTCTGCTACTACAACATCAATGAACTGACATACCTTTTCATTTGAAGATAATCGAATGAAAACATCCTCCATTTCCCCAATTACCTTCACATTTGTTCTGTCTAACTGAATGATCTGCCAGGTAGATGGTTTGGGCTGTCCATTTATCTTCTTGCAGACTGACAGTGGCATAACATTTACTGATGCCCCTGAGTCTACTAGACAGTTGTGCACGTTATGGTTGAAAATTTCGAAAGTAAGGAGAAAAGGTGGAGTTTTGCATTTAGGCTTACCTCCCACGCTTCACCGATTTCTTCTTCTTGGGGTTGATTGTTGGTGGGAAGCTTTTCCTCAGGTATTTCAAGTGCTCTCAATAATTTCTCTTTCTACTGTGGGACATTACACATCTCAAATAGTGAAATATTTGCCTTTACCTTCTTGATATCCTCCACAATGTCATACTCCATTGCGAGATTCATTTTTATATTATCGATTTTCTTTTCAATGGGCTTAGTAGGCATGTTGGTCTGCTTTGGATTTTGACTGGTAATAGCAAAACTCAGGAATTTTATTAGCCGTGGTGCTTTTCTGAAATTTCTTTATATTCTTCTGAAGTCTCTTAATTTTCAGGATTATTAACCTGTCTTCTTTTATCAGCCCTTGGCTTCTCGTTGTCACATTTGCTTCTAATATGTCCTCATGTCTTAAATCACTTTCCTTTTCAGTATCAACATCGAGACACAATCCCATAAAACCCTGGCATCATCCTCTTGCTTTTCTGTTGATTCGTTATCATTTTCTTCCTCATCATTAGCTTCTGTTAGTTTTGAGTCCAACAGCTGATTCATCCCTAATGTCATTGAATTTATCCATTGTGGACAATTTTTTTCAAAATGGGGCTGCTGGTGAAAAGTGCAAAATTTATCCATACCTACTTCCGTTAAGTTCATTGATGCAGGACCGTGTGGAGGCGGTTTGGATTGATCGTTATCCTCTCTTTTCTTGTAGTAAGGTTTGTAAGACTTCGAAGCCTACTTATCCTTTTCCAAATCTTCTGTTGGAAAGCTTCTGCATCATCTTCACCATTCCTTCGAAGTCTTGTGACTGTTCGTCTTTAGGCTTAGTAAACGACAAAGATTTCTTCCCAAAAAAAATTTCTCCTGACTGCTCTGGGTAATCTTCTATGCTTTCCTTTTCAGCTTCTACTCTCTCGGCTTCCTCATAAGTCTCTATTAGCATAGGTTTGGCTTTCATTTTGGCAAACATGGCCAAATCAGGTCCCAGAGCTGAAGTATAATATTCAATCAAAACTTTATCCGAGGGTTTGTCAGTTTCAGAAAAGTTTTTAAGATAGGCTGCAAACCTTTGAGTAAAACTATGCACCTTATCTTTTCTTTCTTTCTTTAAAGCGCACAGCCCTTTCATGAGAGCTGCATGAGTTTTCTGGGCTGCATATTTGCTTCTGAATATCCTTTCAAAAGTATCCTAGTTTGGGACTGAATTTGCAGGCAGACCAAAATACCATGAGGCAGCTGCTCCTTTAAGGGTATGTGGGAAAAGTCTGCAGACTACGTCTTCGTGTTCTCCATCCTTAAGCCCTTCTATGGCCAAGTAGAAACTTTGCAAATGATCATCTACTATGATCCTCTCACTTGGGTCAAACTTGGGCAGCATCTTCTCAAAAGCCTGAGGTAAGTCGTGCAAAGGAGGTGTTAGGTTCAAGGGTGATCTGGCTTTCCAAGCAGGTGGTGGATTTGGTGGGTTAGGTGGTTGATTTGCATTTACACCTGCCATGAGTCTGGGTGAGTGAGGTGGTGAAGGGACAGGAGTATGTACAGGTGAAACTACTTGATTCAAAGGCTGAACAACTTCCTGTAAAGCTGTTTCTACAAGTTCTTCTCAATCTCCAACCAACACAGAGTCTTCCAATACAAGACGGTCTTTTTTCTTGTATTCTCTTATAGGTAAGTCAGGGATAATCGGTAATCCTCCAATCTTCTTCACATAAGCCCTAGTGTGTCTTCTCAGATCATTAACAACTTCGTTGTCCACAGAACACAAATGTTCTCTATTCTCTTCAGGAATCGGATTAGGAAATAAACTGCTTTCAAAACTATCACTGGTGGAGTAATTTCGAGGAAATGGGTTTCCTCGGCTAGCCATGCACTGGTGCCCTCCTTCTAGTGCCAAAAACTGTTGAGGTCTGGAAAATCACAGACAACAACAGCAAGGGATTCTCCACAGTCAATGTTCCCAACTAGCCCGTGACTGTTTGGTATGGAGAATCCGTCCGGTTTATGGTCCGGCTACCGTAGGTCAAGTAACAAAAATTAAAAGGTTTTACCGATTGCGGCCCGGTCCACCGTATATATTTTTGTGTTTTTAACTTTAAGTATGATATGCAAGTGCCTATCTAAAATGTAGATCGATAAAGAATACGAGGAGCGGTCACAATGTGATGCGCAAGTTCTTACCTCTCGTCTTAGACTCTCTCGCATCTGAACCACACACAGCAAGAAATAAAACTAACTAAGCTGTCCCTAGGGATTGAGATTATCATTTAATGAGTAATGTATTATTGTCCATGCATTAAGAAAAATCATAGGTAGTTGTTCTTTGATTCAAAACACATAAACATGAATAAATGGATGAACAACAAGATAGCTCATTGTCTGTGAAAACATTCATTACTCATAGTGGAAATTATCATAAAATAAACCAGAGAACATTCATAAAAGAACATAGGTTCAACAAGTTAGAACGATCTCACGGTTAATGAATAAAGGCTGAAAAAGAAATAGTTCCCCTTCAACAACATCCATTGAACAACATTTGAACATTCCACCAAAGCGTTCTCCAACAGGCAAAACTGTAATAGTATATTGCAAAACGAAATAGTTCCTCTTACAATGTGTTCTCACCAGTCTCACTGGGAAAAAGTCCTAGTTCTCTCAAACTTTCCTATATTTATGCAAAAATAGCAAAACCTTTGGGTTGCCACCAAACGTTTTAGTCTTACAATTTTGTCTTTTATGAGTGCTCATGATTCATACAAACGTTATATTTCAAATTAAGATTAAGATTTACAGGCACTTTGTAAAAAGGGACCGGCTTGGTAACTGACGAACTTCCCAAGCCTGAGACACTGTTCTTAATGATTACGCTCAGTAATCCATTGGTCCTTTTGAGATCTTGTTGATCTCAGACTTCCGCTATCTTCTTTTCCTTGAGCAACATCTCTGCTTCTTTATGCTTTAGCTGCTTCTTTCTTCAGCCAACTTACTTCTGAGTTGTCCTCTAGCTATGACTTCTCTGCAGCAGTAATCATCAACTGGATCTGAGAAAATCTCCCATGTCTGTCTGCGATCAACACAAAAAACGCATCATTTATCCAAACCACTTTTCAATGAACGTAAATCATACTACCAATAAAAATGAGCATCAACAATAACAACCCGGGACTACGCTTTCAACGTGGAAACCTCAAACCTGATCAAAAACCAAGAAACCCGTCACCTAGGGCGAGAAAAACCCCACCGACGAGAAAACTAAACCTCCAGTAGATAAAAACTTCATCGACGAATCGAAACACATAACGTATGTCGGTTAGTTTACTAAAACGCCGCAACGGCGGGTAACCCATGGTCTAGGTGCTCCGGAGCAAAACAAAACATCGGCGAAACAAAGCATTACAACGAGATTCGATACATCGGAGGTTGGAACTATTATAGAATCGAACGGTTAGTCTATTAAGGAACCGCAATGGCAGGAATCAAATAGACACGGCTTCCGCCCACAGTTATGAACTCCTCCGATTAATGAGGAAAAGCGATAAAACCGCGGGATCGGCCAGAGGTAGGGGCTATGCATCGGAACATTCGTCGTTTAGCTTCCGCAACGACGACTCTGTAGAGAACAGCGGCTCCGATACACTGTACAAAAGACCTCCGACAGCGGAAAGAAAAACGCTGACAGTAAAATAAAATGACAGAGAAAAACACGCATCGGCGAGCAACAGACTTTACATCGGATCATTCATTATAAAGCTTTCGCAAGGGCGGCTATGTAGGTGACTACGGTCCCGACTCATAATTCAAAAACCTTCCAACAGCGACCAAAGGAAATCACCCGTAAGTCAAAACCAAGTTAAACATAGCAGCGTCAGCAGACAAAGATATTCAATCAGCAATCATCCTCAAAAGATCAAACTCGCAGCAAAGTCGAGCAATTTCAATAAACCTAAGCAAGACAAAAATTAAAGGAGGGTCCAAAATTTTAAGAAATTTGGGAGAACGTTGCAGCTGCAACAGGTCCTTAACAAACAAGGATCATCACAAAATTGACAAGCTTCACAAGCAAGCAGCTCAAAACATTCATCATGCAGGATGCAGCATTACCACTAACAAGCTTCTAGTTGCAAGCCATGTTTTTTTTGTCGCTGCATATTTCCTTCAATGAAGCAGGGTGGTAAAGGAAGCTTGTCTTTAAATTTATTGGGACCTCTACACTTTTCTGAGAGAATAGCAAATACTTATCCTAACCGATATACATGTGAGGGAGATTGTACACATTATTAAATGGGTCATTGAAGCCACAAGACACAGTGAGTTGTAAAATGCATAAAAGGGTCGTGCCCTTCCCCACGTGTGACTAGTTAATGTGTATGTATATCCTCATGAGAGATTGTAAATGGCATCCAGTGACATTTGCAATTATATTTGTTTATACGTAGAAACAAATCAAGTGTTTCTTACAATGGTATTAGAGCTATAACTTGGACCTTGGTGGATTCCTTCGTTGACAATAATCAACTTCTACACCTGGGTTTGTATAATACCCAAGTGCTACCACCCAACTGCCAAATTCCATTTGCATCAACCATCCATAAATCATCCTTACCATCACTCTCCAATGACATATTTGGTAGAGGCCCATCACTACACCATTCTCCCCAACCAAATATGTTCCCAATCTCTTGAACTCGTTTGCAATGCACTAGTACTTGCCATCTTTGTATGCCCCAACCGCCACTTCCACCATATATCCATTTACTATCAGTTGCCCCATCAATGTTTTCCATCGGTGCAGCCACCAATTGTACTCTCTTCATAGTCGCTCATCATCTCTTAGTAAGTTGCCCAACGTCGCCCTTATTAAGTTGCCAATGCCAAGCCATCAACAGTTGGCACTACAAAGTCATTAATAACGTGGCATCACAAGAATTAACACTTGGAGTTGAAACAAGGCACCTAATAACCTATTCTGCACAAGGGTAAAGGTATTAATTGAATCATTAAATTGGTTGATCTGAAATCCCATCTTTAAGTATAAAGGCACCAAATCAATTAACAAGATCTAAAATCTTTTTTTAATCTACGTCAAAAAGGGCATTCAAGCTAATCTCAAAATCATAAAATGCCAAAACCAAGTTCAAATATTGAATCGCAGTCGATTTGACCAATTAAAAGCAAAACTTAATGATACAATGGATAAAGTGACCATGACGAGGAAAGAATACAAGTTGACATTAGACAAGCTTAAGACTAGAATGAGTGGAACGTCTACATAACTCCAAGATATAAAAGACATGTTGCAAAATCCTGTCTAAAAATCAGCCAAATCTTGTTCCAAATTATACCATACCTACTACACCACTTCATTACTCTAACACCTAATTATGCATCTGCATCCCCATTCAATCCATAACCTACTTATACTAATATACCCTCAACAATTTCACAACCAAATTTTTAGCTAACACAAGGTCATACATGGCCATTACCAACCAAGGTTCAACCATTTGCTACTCAACCCCTCAATTCAGCCTGATCTAATTGTTTAAAAACTAAAATTGAAATGTCGAGCCTTATTGGATTGGGTATTGTTATCATGAACCTTTTAGTTGCCTCGTAAGGTGATCCTATCAGGGATGGCAAAGGGGAAAGGAAACTAAAGTCGGAACCTACGATATCCAAGACCTCTGAAAAAACTCAAACACAACGCCAGTCAAGGATACCAACACTTTAACTCAGTACAGATATTAAGCCTAGGGGGTGTCCCTATAACCAAGATGACCCTAAAAAAAGGAATGCAAGTAAATAATCCAGGCTAACTTGATTAGATCTCTTAGTAGGATAATCAATTAGAGTTTGGCACAATTATTAAGAGAAAACGCGTATATATGAAAAACCCCAATTTACCCTAGGGTTTCGATTATGGAAATTGGAATCTAGGAGTAAATGGAAAAACTGGATAAAATTAGACACTCAAATTTATTGCTAGGCGTATGATAATGTAATTAGAGGTGAAACTAGCAATACCCAATTTGCGGAATGAAAAATACCTATGTAGAACGGGAACTGCTCCCGACTTTTAGGAAACTTGTTCCCAAAGTTCCAACGTTCCAGGGAACTTGGGAACTTGTAGGAAACTTTCCCAATTCAACGGAAACCGTTCCAAATTGTTGGGAACTTATTGGGTACTTTTACCCTCTAAAATCGAGAACTTGGGGACCTTTTTTGCGCGTTTTCTTCACCGTGAACTTCCATGCATTTATGATAGCCATGTTGGTTGTTAACAATATTCCTATTTGCTCATGACCATACATATTCATGGTTGACTCAGAATTTTTTCTCTAGAAAACTAGGTTGCAATATATGTCTTTCCATGCTACCTTGTCGAGTTGGTGCACTGATCTCTGTCTACTGCTCATGCTAGCGTATTCACTCATCACTACGTTGAATCACACTTACCGCTAATCAATAATAAATGTAAATCTATTTTGACTTTTTATATATTAAATACAATATAATTATAGTTGACACAAAACTGAAAAAATTGCTCTATACATATAGCCACAAATATAGGGAATATAACTTCTAAAAATGCCCACTTTTGAAAGAGTCTACCTTATATAATCAATGATGTGGATAGTAATCTTGATTTATTGTCACTTCCATCTGCTAAGAGGTTATAAGAGGTTCTAGTTACAACCACAATACAAGGGATAAGTTAAGTCATCAGGTTTATGTTAATGTTTATTTTCTTCTCTATGTTTCTTCTCTTCTCATGTTTTTTTAATTATTTTATTTTATTATTTATTTATTTTTTTAATATATATTATTGGTGTTCCCACCCTGCCATTTCCTGCAAATTTGGGAGAAACTTCTAGACGTATCTGATGCTCGTAACCACGTTCCCTACGTTCCCGCGTTCCAAAAACTTGTGCAACATATAAAAATACCCACTTCCTCAAGGAGGGTGTCTCCCCTAGAGGAATGACCGATGTGTATGATGGGCAAATGGAGTCTGATGATCATGAAAATTAAACTAGGGGGTTTTGATTTATTCCAATGTGGGTTTTGAGTTTTAAAGCCAACTGCAAACAAGATCCTATAAATATAAAAATCGAGGGTTTTAAAATGAGAGTTTCGCCAGATATTTTTATAACTAATGGAATAGAAATTTAGAACAAGAGATTATGAGTAGATCTTACCTAAAAAATATTGTAGATGTCTTGCAAATGATGATTTATCTTGTCTCGATCAATTTGAAGTAATTTCAACGAAGTACCAAATAGAAACGATTTTCCCAAGTGAGGTAGCGTGCCCCTCTTCCCTGCACAGTCAAACTACTAAAAGTGAGGTTTGCTAGGCATGAGAGACATCAGAAAATCAAAGTGCATATCAAAAATCAGACATACTATTGAAAAAACCTTTGATTATGAAAACGTCTTCTAGAGAAACGAGTTGGAAGATCCACAAAAACGCCCAAGAGAAAACACCCTCCTGCATGCAAAACACTATCTTCCAAAAATATTTGATACCCCAGAAAAAAAAATTCAAATGCTAAGCAAGATAAACTTTCCAATCATAAACAAGAACATCCCACAAAGAAGATCCAAGAATTTCTGCAAAAATCTCTTTATTCAAATGTCCAGAGCCAAGACTAAAAAATTTCTCAATAGGCATACAATGAGGGGGTCTCTTCTTTATACAGCTTTCGAGAGACACAAATCCTAACTTACTTTTCATCCAACGACTGAGATTAAAACATCATCAACGGTGGAGATCATTTTTACACGGATCAATACATGAATCAACATGACTAAGTCTAGAAGGGGGCGAATTACCTCATAAAGCCCATTTTTACAACATGATAAATCATTATTTTTGCAACCTTGACACTAAGGGGACATGGGGGGTCATTAGGGGGTCACCCACCCCATACATATTTCTCAAGATACAACTTGCTTTTCACACTTTTATTTTGGCCATTTTGACCAATTTCGCCATTTCCCTAAGAGAGCCAAAATAACAATCTGGAGCATGAAAATGGATGAAACTAGTGTAGAAGTGTTTGGAGAGCCATAATAAATTATCTGGAGAAATTCCCTTGCCATTTTCTTGACCACATAAGCCAAATCGATTTCTTCAATGATTTCTTAGTTCATTTTTTACCGATACATCCTCTGAAAATGATAATAGTAATCATAACTTCGTTCAAGCTGAGAACTGGGGCAAACTCACTGCACAGAAGTGTCTGGAGACATGGTAGAATGGTACAAGTGACTACTCATACCCCCTAGAGCACTGTTGCACCCTAGGAGAACCATAATAACTGCAATCTATAATAACTATTGTTCCTACTCTAGTTTCTTCTTAAAATGATGATACTAAGGATGAAAATCCATCTCTGCCTACTTACCCTCCTCTCGTTGATGTTTCAGATCAGTGTTGTACACGTTCATAGTTCTAGTAAGCCTCCTCTCTTTTCGTTCAAGTTCAAAAGACTCATAATCCAAAAACATTTGCAGAAGCTTCTCGCCATCTAGATTGGGAAGCAACAATGAATGAAGAACATTGCTCTTTAATGGCAAACAATACTTGGGATCTTATACCTCTTCCAAAATGTAGAAGATTTGTCATATGTAAATGGGTGTATAGAAAACTCTTTGGTTGGTTGGTTTCACTGATTTTGATTACGCTAGTGACCTTGATGATCTAAAATCTACTACAGATTGTCTTTCAGGTCTTGGCTTCAAACATGTCACTTGGCTTGTAAGAAGCAACGTGCCCTTACACTTCTTTAATAGAAGCATAGTATCAAGCCAAAGTTAGTGCAAGTCAAGAAGCCCTTTGACTTCGACAGATCCTTTCATAGTTTGGATTCCAGTAGCAGCATCTAACCACACTCTGGTGCAATAATCAAAGTGTCATTCATCGTAGCAAAGATCCATTTCAATATCAATGCAACAAACACATTGAGCTATACATGCACTTCATTAGAAAGCTTCTTCATGATTGCATTCTCAAAGGGATCTACTTCCATACAGATGATCACACTCCAAACATTCTCATAAAAACTCTTACAAAAGTAAAGTTTTCCAAGATTCGATCTATGTCAAGAATTCAAGAAGTTGTCACAAATGGGGGATAGGCTCTAATGCGTCCATCCTTCTCCTATTGTCACCTTTGTAAATCCCTCATTCATATCCTGCATTGTTCTTAAGGCGGGATGTTGGGATATTTAGACACTTATGAGTTAGTTAAGATCAAATTGGTCTAGTGCATCATTAAGTAAAGTGTGTTTCTTTAGTGTGTGTTTGTGCTTATCTAATCTAATGGTCAAAAATCAAGATTATGCTCTACACATAAAGTGATCCAACAGCTCACCTTCTTCTCGATTATTAATGGCAGTTGATCCATGGCTTAGCACCCAATTGGTCCATGCCCTGTACGTAAAGAGCATGGAGGGTCATTTGTTAACGATTGATTGTGACAAAATTCATATGTAAACTATTTTCTTTTTTGCAATCATTGGTTGGGTCATGGACTACTTCCCTCTTTGAGGTTTTAACCACATAATACATTGGTGTACTGATCTCTAATAAGTTTGGTGAGCGGTTTCTTTAAGGTGTTTGACCTATGCGGATATACCCTACTCATCGAACAAGAAAACCTCAATATTATACAAATACTTGAAGAAAATCTAATAAATGCACAAAACCGAATGAAGCAGCAAGCAGAACAACATAGATTTAAAAGGAAATTTGAAGAAAGTGAATGGGTATTTTCAACCATACAAACAACTATCCCTAAAATGAAAAGGAAAGAACAAGTTAGCACCCAAGTTTGTGGTCCATATAAATCATCAAAAAGATTAATCCAATAGCATTTAAATTGGAATTACCATACAAGAGTCGCATCCATAATGTTTTCCATGTGTAATTATTTTTAAAGAAGACAGAACAACTCCACAAGGTACAAACTCAACTCCCTATGTTGGATTAGAAAGGAAAGCTCATTTTATACTTGAAGATATCCCAACAACTTGAAAATAAAAAGGCTCTAGTCCAAAACAATATCTAAGTATATCTTCAAATGGAAAAAACTTAAGCCAAAAAGATGAATCATGGCAGGATAATATTTTCCACAACATCCATCCTTACCATTGCCATTAGGACAAAACATCCTTGAAGGGTGGCATCCAATTATTACTTAATATTCTTTCTATCTATCTATGTAGATGTTTTGCATAAAAACAATGCAAGTGTTACTTACATGGGCCCTAGTAGCTAATTGCTTGGTACTACATATAGAATGTTGCACAAATTAAGGGCATACCTGTGCCTTATGGTCTTTGCAATATAGTTGGAAAGACTAAAGCCTTTCATATCTCTAGTTCATGCATTCTCAAGCAGCTTTGGAATGCGTGGAAGTTGTTTCCTCACAACTACTTCAGGTCACAAGGAAGTGGCTTTTCTCATGATCTCTCGATAGTTCCGAAATATTTTAGGCAATCGGTCAACCTACCTTTACTAATATGGATCAAATGATTCCAGAAAACTGTTCAAGCTAATAAGATTCAAAGGAATGGAATGTTCATAATCACAAAACAAGGTGGCTCTAGAGGTGGTCATGTTATTTGGAAGTCTCACTCTTCATTTTAAGTCTCAAGTACTTAAATGGAAGTCTTAGGAGTCATGTTCTTTTTAACCATTTAGCAATATAGGATTAATTGCATCACATTGGACTAACAATTGACTCACATGTGATTTGTCAAAATCCTAAAATGGTTACACTTTTTTTGGAATTGTAAATTTGTCAAAACGTTTGAGACTTGGGATGTTGGGTATTATGTTCTCTTTGTTTCTCCTCTACAATGGAAAGGCATTGTGTTTAGAGACCAATGGATGCTTTTTAAGGAAATGATGATGTTAAGAAAATTTTCATAAGCTAAACACTTCAAATTTAAAGTTGTATTTACCCACCTTTCCACCAGGATTTCCATTTTAAAAAATATGTAGAAAGTCTTCACCTTCGGGACAAAGTTGATATGCTAGCCCTCCTTGCTTAGGTAAGAAAAGGGCTCTTGTCTGATTGCTTTTTGGTTCTTGGGGGCAATGATCTTGATGTTGTATGTTGCACATGTATCTTGATTCATAATGTCATATGCAAATACCGAAGAAGAAACAACAGCCAGCTGGTATACTATCATGCCATTCATTCTCTATAATTTTAGGATTCTATTTTGGTGTTCAAGTTTATTAGCACCAAAGCTATGATCTAGTATTGATGTTCATACTCGAAATAGAGACCTTGTAGAAAAAAGATTAGAACAAATCTTTATACTATTTTCACATAACTTTGGAACCCATTTAAGGCCTGAGGGTTACCACAAGTGGTCATGAGCCAAATGTAAGATCTCTCCCCCGAAGTTGGGGAGGTCATGAGTTCAACTCTCTTGATCCCCTCAAGGTTTGGCTCTGTAACCAAGGTCGAAAGTTTACCCCATTTACAATCCAATTAATTTAACAAAAAAACAACTTTGGAACCATTATGACTAGCAATTGATTTCGAGGGCAGAATCCATGCAAATTGTTACGCCTCTACAGTTTTCAGTGTTCCAGTAGGTCGTTGGTAGAGGAAGGCTAAAAGGCAAAGTGTGGGGCTCTATGTTGGTCGAGCCCCTTGGTTTTGGTCTTGGAAGTACTATGGCTTAGTGGCATTGCTGATTGTCCTTTATGTGGCATTTTAGCCCTAGGGTTGGCGCTTGGGCTTCCAGGGGTGAACCATTAGGTCACATGACCACCATCCTTTTATCCCTTAAGGGGGACTATGCTTCATCTAGAGAGGTCATCCCTAAGTCCACCAGCCCTCTCACACTTCACTTGGACCTTCTCTACAGTTGATTTTACCCCCTCTGACCAAATCGACCCCTTGATGTCTTCATGATTGATCAAACCTCAAGTTAAGACATGGGGGACGTAGAGGGGCTTTATTCATCATTCTAGGGTTAGTAGGGGTATAATAGGCTCACTCTTGCAATCACAGTGAGGCCTTGTCTTACTTATTTTATTGTTTTTATCATTTTATGTTGGTTTTAGGGCTTATTCCCCAAGGTGTGGGTGACATGCCCTAATTTTGTCTTATTTTGGAATATTTTAGTATTATTTTGTTTTAATTTCAAATTTACATGTAGGCTTGATTAAAAACTAAAGTTTTGTGCTACAATGGATATAAATATCCATTCACTTTTCATTTTTAAATCACAAGACTTGGGATCAAATTATGTTTATTCTCTTTCTCTTGCTATATGGGTTCTCTATATGATGAACACTTCTTGGAGTATCTTCTCTTGGCTTGAAAAGTGAAAGTGGAATGATTTTTTAAGGTTTCTTACAAATGCTTGTTGATGCTTGAATGGTTGGAAGAACTCATGCATAAGGGACAATCTATGCCTCATGTTTGTTCATTCTCATTCTTTGTTAAATGTTGGTAAGCCTATCTCTATCTTTGGTTGAATGGTGTTCTTATCAATTCTATCGTTTCTTATCAATACTTTGTCAACTTGTATTGTGAAAATACATCCTCTTAAAGGATATTTTCTTGTGATTGGGCCTTGGATCTCTACTTTTTCTCTTCTTGGGCTCCTACAACGAACCCCTAAGTAGCAAGCCTAGAGGGACATTTCATGTAGGGACATTGATCATAGATCCCTTATGCCCGAGATTGAGATGAAATCATATCCCCTTCTCTTGTCCCTTAACTAAAACTTAACTTTTTTGTTTGTTAGTTAGTATAGTTTCTTTTAGTTTGCTATTTATGACAAAAAGCCCTGAAAATCAAATATATCATAAAACGCTAAAAATTCTTAAAACCTAAAAATCGCAAAAAATTAGCCATCCTAAAATCTCGGCCCTAAAACTTCAGCCCTAAAATATCAGCCCCAAAAACTTCGGCATTCTAAAATTTCAGCCTTATAGAGACCCGATCCTAAAATTTTGGCCCTAAATTTTCGTCCCTAAAAATTCGGCCCTAAAAACCTGAGATCCTAAAATTTCAACCTCCTAAAATTTTGAGCCCAAAATTTTTGGCTGGTCTTTTTAACCCTAAACCACCCTAGGCTTATTTACTCCACCGTATACTGTTGCATTATCTTTGCTTTCTACTGTAAGTTCAAGTACTCATATTTACTGCTCAAAAGGACTGTTAAGGCAATCTCTATTAACGCGTTAATAATGTTGATTATTACAATTAATTACATTTCTTGAATGATAACACTTACTACTGTTTATCTCAATAATTGAATGCCATCGAATTGGCATTGAAATGATCTCTTCCATTGAACTTTATTGGTTGGAATAGCTTACTGTGGGTCTGTATATTTACTCTATAAGTCTGCTTTCTGACCAAGTACATGCAATATCTTACTTTTTATATGACTCCATTAAAGGCATTGATCTCATCTTAAGGTTGTTGGAGGTAATGGTGTGTGGTGTCGACAGGTATCACTAAGGGATCTCCCATTGGGACAACATTGGATCCCAAAGAAGTTACGAGATTGGACAAAGGTGACAGTAGTCCAACCCTCTCATATGATTGCCTTTCACTAGCAAGTACAACCTACTAATTTGATCCATTGTTACATTTATTGGCGATATATCAACGATACATCGCCAGTATCGCGATATATTGCGATACCAAATCCTCGACAATATATCACCAAGAAAAAATTGCGACATTTTCCGATAATTGAATGTGTCGCGACACATTAAATGAAGCGCGATATTTTAGGTAAATTTCGCGAGTCAAAGGTAAATATCGGCCTGTGTAGAAAAATATGCCAAATTGAAAGATTAAAATTGCAGATTCAAGGTTTTTAGGTTCATTTTGCATTGTTGAGGAAGGGTGAATAGCTCCAAGGAGGTTTGTGAAGGTTCCCATCGACAGAACAAGGGGAAATCCAAGTTTTTTTGTCATTAATGGAGCATTTGTGGAGTGGGGATTCACCAATCATCACAATCCATAATAATGTTGAATTTTAGCATTAACATGTATTCTGTTAAAATTCTGCAGATTGTAAGATAACAATAGATAAGTGCAGTAGATACATCAAAACATCACACACACTGAACACAAAGGTTTTTCACAGGGAAACCTTTAAAGGACAAAAACCCCAAAAGCATTAGTAATTCATCTCTTAAATGAGATGACTTGAGTTTCTCAAAATTCTGAGATGAATGTTCTTCAATAATTCTCAAACCCTAATAGGCTTGAATCACTGAACAAAAAAAACCACAAAAGATAATTTTACAGAAAATCCAAATTAGGGCTTTCTGCCCTAATTTTTCCCTGTTGCTCGAGATCTCAGATCTACTACCCGAGATGAATTTCTTGCTGCCCGAATATGTTATTTCCTGCACAGACTGCCTGGATGCCTACCCGAGCTTTTACCTGTCTACCCGAACCTGTACAGACTTGCCCAGATGTTGTTGTTGCTACTCGAGCTCTGTACCGAGCTTCCAAGGATCTTTTTAAGCTGCTCGAGGGCAGATCCGGCTTGCCCAAGCTCTGTAGGAGCTCCCCGAGGATAGACCCGGCGTGCCCGAGGGTAGATCTGGCATGCCTGAGTGACTGATCTGGGAAGCCGTGAGAGTTCCGCTGCTGCCCGTGAGAGATCTGTGGCTGCCCGTGAAGGTTCTAAGGCTGCCTGTGACCGATCCGAAGGCTGTCGTGAAAGAGTGGTCTAGGTTTAAACCCTAGCTTGGATTTGATGGTTGGGACTGGTAGAAGATGAGCCCTAGCAAACTTAGGGTTCAAAGTGCAGATGCAAATTCCCTAGCTAGAATCCTCCATGCTAGGGCATAAACAAAACAGAACAATCTTCTTCTTCAAAGACCAACGAAAATCTTCCTTGGAGCGGCATTTGGATGTTGAGCAAGTGTGTGTAAAATGAAATGAAGTTGATCTTTTTTTATAGCCTTTGAATCACCTGGATGTGGACCAAAAATCAAAAGAACAAAATAATAATATTTTATTCTTTTATATTTTTTACTTTTACCTTTAGTGGCACTAAAGCTCTTTTTGTACTTTTACTTTGACTCCTTTGTGGTCTAAGGGTCCTTATGTATTTTTTACTTTTACCTTTAGCCTTCTTCAAGTGCCCTGTGGTCAAAACAAGTGGTCATAGAGGTTCTTCTTCCCCACTCAAAGTACATCATCATAAATAGAGAGAATTACTAATGCTTTTATCTCACACTCCTTGTGCCACCAAGATCAGGTACTAGGTGTCTTAACCAAGGGTAGCTAAGCCTTGAAGAAAATCACAAAGCCCACAGATAGAGGGTAGGAGTGTCTCACATGCCCAGACCCAATCTAGGACTTATAGTGATGTCCTAGTAACTGACCGAGTGCCTCAGCCATAGGCTACATAATTTGACCCAAGGTCAAATACTTGGTAACTGACTAAGCGCCTCCATTCTCCCGAAAAATGGCCCTTAGCCCTAGGTTGAGTCCCACAATACTAGACCGGTTCATCTTCCTGGTAACTAACTAGGTGCGTCCATTCAAAGAATGGCCACTCAGCTCTAGGTTGAGTTCCCCCAGTGCTAGACTGGTTCCACATCCTGGTCCTTGACCAAATGTCCCCATTCAACAGAATGGCTACTGAACTCAAGGTTGAGTTCCCCTAGTGTTGGACTGGTTCCACATCCTGGTCCTTGAACAAATGTCCCCATTCAACATAATGGCTACTCAACTCAAGGTTGAGTTTCCCCAGTGCTGGACTGGTTCCACATCCTGGTCCTTAACCAAATGCCCCCATTCTCTTAGACATCCTGGTCCTTGACCAAATGTCCCCATTCTCCTAAGAGAATGGCTCTCGATGTTGCTCAGAAAAAATCAACAAATAATAGGTAATATTAAATGCTTAAAGTAAAAGTGACATTCTCTTTTACTTTCATTTTCTATCCTTTTACTTAATTTTTTAACATTACCATTAATTGTTTCAGGATGTTTGAAAATGGTTCCAACCTCATCAGACTTCACATGCAAAAAGTAGAATTTTAGATCCCATTTGGAATTCAACAAACTTACAAGTTTTCAGGATTTCAGGATTGCAACGATTCCACTGGATTTTATCATGTATGAGGGTATGGGATTGGCATTTAATCAAGCACATCAACCCCTCTATGTACCTTGATGTTGGGGCATTGACTATTGAACTCTTTTGTCATGACCTTAATAAAAATGTACCCTTCACTCATTAAGCATGGGAAGTTTCATCAAAATTGTAGATTGTTGACTAATGTCGTTGAAGAGTCAACTTCGAGATTCGAGGAAGAGGCAAGGGCTAGCGCCTAAAGGAGGGGGGCATAAGGTGCTATTGATGAATAGGATCCCAATATAGGAAATAGTTTTTGTGATATGTAGTTATGGGAGGAGACAACTCACATTGGCTTCCACCTCAGCCCCATTACCTTCCACCATAGCCCGAGTAGCTGGAGCTTCCAATTTGACCCCCAACTCATCCAAAGCACCTAAAGGACCCCCTACTACTTCCAGAGGAAGAATGGTGCCCCTTTCCCATAAAAGGGGTAGAGGGGATCGATGGTTCCTATTATTTATCATTGTACTATGTAGTATCTAGTATCTCTTGAGAGACATTTATTTTGATCATATGATGTGATTTTCTATCATTCCATCAAGAACATATTTCAGTATTTTCAATTTATAGTCGATATGTGATCATGATCCACCATTTTACATCTTATGCGTCTTATAGATTAGTTGTATTTTCATATTTCTGTAGCAATCTGTTTATTTGATGTTGTTGTTGCTTTAGATGTTAAAAATTTTGGAAAAAAATGGTTATTTTTGTATTTTTTTAATGCTTTACGGCATTTGCAGATATTTTCCCATATTTCCGTCGTTGTTGTCGATAAGTTACATTCCAGACCCTCAGCAATATATTCGCCGACACAATATATGTAACTTTGATTTGATCAGTAACACAGGCTGTATGCAATAGGAATTCTTTATGGATCCATAATAGATCCTATACAGATCCAGGCTATATCTAACCCAGATCTGTAACCAGTTACATATCCGTATGGATCCAGTTGGAGAGGGTGGATCTGATAATGTAATTTATTCTTGATCATGTCATATTGGAATATAATAATTCCCAAAGGGAGTGATGTCAAAAATACTTAACATCCTACATGGATACAATGATTATAAATAAAGAACGTCAGAAATTCATTGTGCAGGGATACAATAACTCCCAACAGGAACGACATTAAATATACAAATATCTTTAACTTTCTCACTATAAGTACTAGGCATAATAGACATGCTAAGTTGGTGGAGCCATGGACTAGTTAACCAGGACCATGTGATAATAGCAATGAACATGAAATAGAATTGCTCAACATATTAAAGTAATTATGAGCTATTGGTTACAGAATATGGTCGAGATGTTTATTACACATTAGTTAATGCATGATCAGTCTATAACAGCATTTTGTTCAGTCACCACATCAAGCTGGCTATTTCTGTGAGAAATGTGGTTGAAATTACATGGAAAAAGGCATCCCTAATCTGCCATAAAATTATGTAAATAGTGACATAACAACCCCTCAACAAATCTGTTAACCATGAAAATGATATTAATGCAACTTTTACTAGAGTAACAGTAAGTCAAAATTAAAAATTAAAATTAAAAAAACCTTTAAAAAAGCACTGTACTTTCTATATTACATGTTATTTTCCTGCACTACACAACACAGGATATCAATTGACTGTTATTGTGACAGTCAAAGAAAGAATGTGAGATATATATTTATCTGCATAAACTAAACAAAGATCACAATATAGTTACAAGAGTTCAGAGTAACTTAGAAAACTAGCTAGAATAAGAAATATCATTTTCATACATTGAATGAAAATTTGAATGCTCTTAAAAAAATGGAAGGAAAATCATATAATGTCCTAAAAGGGCAAGAAAGTGTCTGGGTGGCTGAATCATGGTGAAAAGAACCCTACTACAATGCAGACAAGTTTTCAAAGGGGGTCAAGACAACAGAACCTTCCGGCACATCATAGTGGAAACGCACAAGTGCACCAGGTACAAGATTAGCAGAGTAAAAATCCTTTGCCAAGTCCGTGATTCTTTTCTTCGGGGGTGTTGTATCTGTACCGACAAATAGGCAGGATAAACAATTAATACCTGAAAAAAATACCAGTAACAAAATCCAACTTGGAAGGAAACAAATACTTGAGTGGAAAAGACATGTATATATCCATGATATGAACAAGGACGAAACTGCAAAACTGAAGTACTGGGAAAACAGAGACGACTGCAATGTGCACAATTAATAAGCTGACGTCTGGGAAAAATCCCTGAATCTTTGCATTATCATTCTTTGCTTTGATATTTCTGATGCAAATGGAGGTGAAAAGCTATCTAAGAACTGAACAAGAAGAAAGTACTTGAAGTGAAATGGTCATCAAAAAGCCCAACCAAAATACAGTCAATAGCCTCTGATAAACTTGTAGGTGATAATTACAAAAACTAACCTAGAACATCCTCATTCGAAGAAATGCATTATTTCAGTCTCGCTGGATATCATGAAGAGCAATTTGGTCAAATATTATACAAAAAAATTACAGGTGTGAAATGGATACCTTGACTAGAACGAAGAATAAGATTCTCAAAACACAATTTTCAACAAAGTGCAAATCATGTACTTTGTGTCAACCATTCAGGTGCAACTTGCAAGTATATCTAAGAGAACATTGCAGCTCTGGTCAAACAAACTTATGGTTTAAGACAGACCATCAAAAAATTGAACAATAAGTGTTTACAGTAATAAGGTCATCAAAGCACCCTACAAAGAAGAACTCCGTCCACTACGGAAAACAAAACCAATAGCAGACTGAACAAAGTATATGACAACATACAAAAGCTAGCCCAGATTAGAAGGCGAGGCTTCTCAGCCATGTATTAAAAGCACAGTTTAAGGGAAAAACTACAATAAACAGTATAATAGAAGCCAAGCATTCTCAGTCAGGTATCAAAAGTGCAGTTTAAGGGAAAAACTACAATAAACAGTACAGTGTTAAGCGGACATTTTTATCATCAGACTTTATCTTGCATGTAACAGGTAGTGCCTGTCACATACCTGGCAGCCTCAGTAGTCCATAGAGACCACGGGGTACTCAAATTATATATATCTGAATTCACCACTTATATCCAAATTCATTTTTCATAAATTCAATCAATTTAACAGTGGAATACAAACATATGGTCACCCAAATTATTATGTGAAAAAATGAATAACTACAAGCAATTTATAACATGAAACCATTCATAACATGCCAAGCAATCCATTCACATAGACAATCATAAGAGTAAATTGAACAGTATGCAAGCAAAGATTAAACCATGGCATTCATACACAGTTAGGGACTTATCTTTTTAATAAATTCTCCAACAGACTGCAGATGAAGGATGTTCCTCCCAGCCGTAGGCTTTGTCAAGCCACATCTTTCTTTGACAGGCCAGTCCCTAGCTGGGGCTATCAGTCCACAAGGGCAAAGCTATTCCCCAACCTCTACACAGCTCAATCTCGCATGCAACCCATTGATGCAGAAACCCCCTCCACAGCTGTCCCAATCCTCAATCTCCTTCCCCATCAACCTGCGCAACGCCGAGAACAAGCCCCCTTCTCTGAGCTAATTGTCCCTCGGGCAGCCTCCAGTTCCCTCGTAGCACTCCAGCACAGGTTGGACAGGAAGTCTCTGAATTGAGACTCCAGGGAACAAGCTACAGGCTAGGTTTGTCTCACGCACCAGGCTTCCAAGGTCAATGGCATGGAAAGTTCCATTCACCAATGGCAGCTTTAGTCTCCTGTCACAGGTATCAGTCTAAAGAATCCTAGGTAAAGTCCAGAATGAGAGAGAATGGAATTCGAATGGTCGAAATGAATACAGAACGAACCCCTCTCCGACTAAACTCACAATTTTTATATGCACAGTTTAGATTTCCGTGTGGCTTCTCCACGTGTGACCGTTTTTCCCCTCTTAATCCCAGCTTAAGGTAATTAAATAATGCTTTAATTAAGGCATGACTCTTAAACATGGTTTAGGAACATTGAGTTAAATTGCTAAGGCTAAGGATATAAGCTAAAGCCCACTAAGATCATTTTACCTTAACCCACTATCAATTCCCCACTTGTGGAATTATAGCCCCCCATCTCTTCTTCGTCCTTCTTCCTCTGGAATCTGCAACCATCAGAGATTTTATAATTACTAAAAAAGTACATGTTTACAATAACTTGGTCATCCTAGACCATTTGTTTCTGGTTTCTAGCCTTTACATCAATATTTACAAAATTACATTACGGGGTCAAAATGGGGTATTACAGTGCTAGCCCCAAGGTCCATGATTACGTAGTCTATTTTGCATGGAGTATCCTGATTTTCCCTAGATACTTGGAAATATTGAGCATTTTCCTTCATTTTGTTGTTGGGCACACCCTTTCCTTTTACAGCAACATGCAGAGGTTGATCAAGGATAAGTGAAACCTTTCCTTTAACATCTGCATGCAGGGCACAGGAACATGGCTAGAACTAATGCACATGCAACCTTTACTTGGTCAAACTTTATCAAGGCACACCTCAAAGTTAATTTTATCCACTTCGATAACTATTGAAGCACCCAAAGCACGAAATTATTCTCGATTGTGGACCCTTTCTTCATGTAAAAACCTTACAAAAATCTAAGAAGCTTGTATAAAGGCCTCCTTCAGATGGGATTGATGGTTTTTGCATTGCATTATGAACTTTTGGAGACTCTTCAAAAGATCTTGGATTGGTTTTCTTCTTACACAAATGGATACCGAAATTGCTTGTGAAGGTTTGAGAAGAACCATTTGAGGATTGTTGGAAGACATCTTTGAAGACCATTGGAAATGTGTGAGCCTTGAAGAGGAGCAAACCCTAGGAAAAAGGATTTAGAGCCATCTCACCACTCAAATGTATGGATTGGATATGATCCATTCTACCTTAATAGAATCTTCTTTCTTTCCCACCCCCATATTCATTTGTTATTGGGTTAATGTATTTTATTAATTGTTTTGCTTTCCTTCCTTTAACTAATCAAGTACACATAGAAGGCTTATCACTTAGTTTTGCAAATAAGATCTAGGGTTTTTCCAATCCTCTTTCCAGCATTGGAATCTTAATTTGGAGCTCCTTCCCACTCGCACTTGAGTTCCTAACACTTGATCAGACTCTTTCAACTTTGGGCTTCATCTTCTTCATTTTTATGCCATAGACCTTGGCAACATTATACCATTGATATTAGAAAATGTCTATCGATGATGTAATGAGAACCAATATATTGATGTACTTTGGCATGGTCTCTTTTTGCTTGAGTTGTGAATCCATTTAAATATATGATGTATTGTGGCATGGCCTTCCGATTTTGCCAAGTCATGAGCCACTCATATGTTGTAATTGACTTGACTCATACGTGAGTATGGGGATGTTTCACTCATGAAATAAAGCCAGATAATCTAAATTTTTGTGGTGGTTGGAGGTGGTTCCTTGTCCTCTATCTGGCGGTGACTTCCTCCATAGGGTCGTGACAACCCATTTTGATGAAGAAACAACATAATGTATTTCAGCCATGGGATGCTCTATTGACCTCATACATTGAGGTCCCTTCCAAGTGTCAAGTAGTCCTACCCCAAGGTGTATACCAATGTTGTCAGACTCAGCTGGCTTGGGACTTGGCCGACTCGGCCACTTCGATAAGATTCGGCAAATAGGAAGAAAAAAAATTCAAAATATAGTAAATTGTATGCACAAAAAAATATACTAATGACATTTCTAATCCATATAAGTTATAAAACCACATTCTACGCAGAAATTCATTAGATCATCTCATAAAAAATTACAATACAACATTTGACACTCCATATTTGTATCTAAAATAGTGAACTGAAAGATGAATCCTTGAACAAATTCACAAATAGTACCTAGTTCAATTACATAACTGCAAATTGTACGGCCTGTCAATCTGCAATAAACTCTGCTGCATTGCCTCGGGATTTGTGCCCACATGTGTTGTTGTACGGATTGCTTCAAATTGTTGTTGTATGGTCACCTTCAGGCTGCTTGGGATTTGTGTTGCTCCTTGCCTTGGGAATCGTGCCACTGCTCTAGGGCATTCCTTCTCTCTACGCAATCTTCTTCTCTCTCTCTCTTCATTAATGGTGTGTTCAATTTGTCCTTTCTCTCTTGTTTTATACTTTGAAATTTGTAACCACCTAATCTATGGTTGAGAATCGAGATACATTTACAAAATCAAGGGCCATCATTCAATGAACCCAGATTTAATAATTAATTCACTTTAATTATTAAATAATAACTTAAGTGAGATCTATTCTATAAAGTACAAAACATCACTTTATTTATATATAACTCGCTTTATACATAAATATACAAAAGATAAAATCTAAGTCCTCTTCATCACACCACACCAAAAATATGAAAGAGGACCTTCAAAGTTAACTTTTCAACACTCCTTAACGACGAAGGTCCACAGCACCATCTCCATCTCTGACTCCTGAAATAGCTCCCTCCTGCTCTAGAATCACTCTCAGATACAGATACTCAACTCCATACTGGAACTCTGAACCCTGAGCCTCATCCACCTGCTCATCTACACCATCATTGGACTAGCTCAGCCTCCTGCCAGTGCTCTGGATAAAGTCACTCTCCTCATCAGAAACATGTCTTTCAGATGCAATTCTCGCCTTATCCTCTGACTCTGACAGCCACACACCTGCTCCTGCTCCTATGCGTACTATGTGCCCTCTCAAAACATAGAGCATGTCCCTGCGATCTCTTAATAGAATGGTAGTACCAACAAGTTGATCTCTCCGATACAAGAAAACATGGACAGACCTCACCGGCATTCCATAACCTTCATCCTCAAAGGATGATACTGAGAGTTTGTTGACTCTCACCCCAAGTACAAAAAGCACTCCATGTATTTCCAGGGTCTCACCAAGGTCTAGTTGGAACTTGACTGTTCCAACCCCTCGTATCGCTATCTGATGACTATCAATATCTGTCTAAATAAAGTGTCATGACCCCAACTCTGTGATGATCTAAAAGATATCATAGATCCCAGTCATATGTCTAGTTGCTCCACTGTCAACAACCCAGACATTCTCAAAACCTGAGCTCCCTATACTGGAATTAATTGAGACAAGAGAAAACTCATGCTCAAACTTTGTTGCATAGTCTTTTACTGCTGCAGATGCTGCCATATCTCTTTCAATCTTCTCTTTCTTCTTCTCAAGACACTTCGAGGCATAATGTCCCATCTGACCACACTGTTAACATCTGACCTGACTGATGTCTTTCTTCTTCTGGTTAACTTTTGTTGCAAGTGCCACGGTATGCTCCACCTCTTCATCTGACCTTACTACTCAGGAACCCTTCTCGAAGCTTCTCCCTACCGACAATGCACGCAACAAATACTTCCCATTTCTTGGTGAAACCCTTCAAGGTTATCCTCACCAGTTCTGAATCTGGGATAATATCTCCTACGGCTGCTAACTCATCTTTGACTTGTGCCACTCGAGTTAGTAGGAAGCTACACCTTCGTCTTTGTTCATCTTGACATTGTGCAGCTTGTCCTTTAGTGCCATTTTGCGGTTCTCGTTCTTAGCTTCGAATAACTAGTTCAAGAGGTATCCCACATGTCTTTAGCAGTTTTCTTCTCTGCCAAATGTGGAATGAGATGATCACTCTCTGGGCTCTAGCTTCTAGGTCTTCAAACCGATCTAGTTCATCCTTGTCTGTAGGCTTGGTCATCTTGCTGTTAGAAAAATTCCATATTTTCCATTCTTTAAGCACAGCAGTTATTCTAACTTTCCAAGGAAGATAGTTGGATATACCATCCAATATATCTTCATACCTTATGTTCTGATACCATGAAGAAAATAAATGACATTAATATGAAACTTTCATTCACACATTTTGTCAAACACTTGAATGTCTAGGGTTTATGATTAAAAATTTACTCATAAACTTGAAATAAATATTAAAAACCACCATATTCAAGATCTNAAAAACTTATTATTAATAAGAATACTAAGAAACATTCCATCTACACATGAAATCCTTCCTTCAACCCTCATTGACAAAAATACCCAAACTGTAACAGCAGTGAAATACCTCGATTTATGTGCCAATTTACAGCTGTACGGCCTCCACACATGTGATGTATGCATGTACTTTCTGGTGTACCTTTCTGCCTCAAAAATTGTGCCACACATGCCTGCAATTAATGCAGTTGTACAGCTTGTCAGTCTGCAATAAATTATGTTGCACTGCCTCGGGATTTGCGCCCACACGTGTTGTTGTACGGATTGCTTCAGACTGTTGTTGTACAGATTGCTTCAGAGTGTTGTTGTACGGTCACCTTCAGGCTGCCTTGGGAATCCTTTCTCTCTTGTTTTATACTATAAAATTTGTAACCACCTATCTAACCACCTAATCTATGGTTGAGATACATTTACAAAATCAATGGCCATCATTTAATGCACCCAAGTTTAATAATTAATTCACTTTAATTATTAAAGAATAACCTAAGTAAGACCCTTTCTATAAAGAACAAAACATCACTTTATTTATGTATAACTCACTTTATACATAAATATTCAAAAGACAAAGTCCAAGTGCTCTTCATCACACCACACCAAAAATATGAAAGAGGACCGTCAGAGTTAACTTTTCAACATAGGATACAATAAAATATCATTTACATGCTTTTTTTGGATTCTTCTGGGCCGATTCAACTAATAGCGTTTACAATTATTATTTTGATGCTTTTACATGATCAAATACAATGTGAATATTTCTCGAAAGGGAATACAATAATAATACAACAATAACACATCAAGAATATCTTCCGAAGTTACACAATCTTCAACAAATACAAGGCAATCCATACTTAAATGCTAGCAAGGATTCCAGCTCATGAAAGGTTGAATGTGACTCAGCAAACAACTCAAGGTTTAACCTGTCTTTCATTCCCAATCAAACCCTCCAACTGAGAAGTTAGTCTCTGTAGTTGATCTGCTATTTTTTTTGTGATGCAAAATTTGCCAAATTACCTTTGTTTTCAGCGTTGATTTAACCCCTCCATTCCTCATGCAAAGACACAAGAATCAGACAATTGTGATGCTTAGGCAATTGGTTGATTTATGCTATTCATTTTTTCAATTGTAGCCTATCATTGGCAATGGTATCATTCATCCAAATACATGAACAAATAATTTAGGACTCTGTCACACCTCCCACAGTTGGAGTTGAGACCACTTTTTAGTCTAGAAAAATGAATAAGTTGATGAATATGATTGTCATTGATGACAATACATTAATGACAAAGGACAATGAGTTGAGGTCAGTGACATGGATGACAAAGATTTGACAAGGGCAATGAAGGACAAAGAATGACATGGCATTGAAGCCATTAATGACCAAAGATTGATGAGGACATGGAGACAAGCATGGCAAGAAGGACATTGAATGTGGGCATTGGAGCCATTGGAACACCTAATGAGCCAAATGACCCATACATGATATGGGATGATATGGCTTATGTGTTGACATGATGATATTCATACAGCCCTTGAACATGTCTTGAAGCATATATGCTAACGATTTGAGCAGCAACACGGTGTGCAACAGCAACAGTTGGGGTTGAAGACAACGTCTTCAGCTAACGAGGGTTCGACAGTGAAATATCTACCCTAGTTTCTTTCAAGTTAGGCCATTCACGTCCACCATCAGCTTTCATCCTTATTCATTCACATACAGCGACTTGGCATCCACCAAAAGATTGTTTGCAAGAACACATGTACAGCAGGGGATTTAGCTGGAAAACCCCAATGTATTCACCGAGTCTTTGAATCTCAGTTTATCTTCTGTATATTGGCATCATCTTCATCAACAGGGTCACTCTACTACATTGGGTGATCATGAGCTCTCAGTTTGCTCATCCGGAGCAATTATCAGCAAATCCGAGAGGTTGGAAGGCGTGAGCACCAGACTAGTAAACCAATTCGCTAGGGCTCTTGGAGAGGTCAGAACTCTACATGTTCCGGTCATTCTCTCCAGCACAAGAAGATCTACATCCCGACAAATTCTCAGCTCCATCATGCAACTCCTCCACCAAAAACGTCACCTTTAGCTGAGGAGAGGGTTTCGTGCTGCTGGGCGGTAACATCGGAAATGAAGCATCATTACCTCACCAGTTCAGCTCTTTATGCATGCATCTTATCTCTGGAGTATCATCAGCTTGATTATTAGTGGTAAGTGTTGACCTTCTTTCTGAAAATCTTTGCCCTAGTTTAGCTATAATTTAGGGCCATTGTTTCGACACCTTGCATGCAAATTTTATTTCAATATTCTTGCACATTTTGAGAGTACAAATAAGCCCTAGAATAGTGAAACAGTAGAATATCAGTATTTGGGATATTACAAGGATCAAGATATTTCGAAAACAGCCTTTTGTTGCCACTATGGTCATTATGAGTTCCTAGTCATGCCTTTTGGACTCACCAACGCCCCGGCAACTTTCCAATCTTGCATGAACCACACCTTCAAGGCCCAGTTGCGAAAAAAAATTCTTGTGTTCTTTTATGACATTTTGATTTACAATAAAACTTGGAAGGAGCATTTGAGACACCTAGCTAGATCAGGTACTGGGAATTCTGGAAGAACAATCTCTTTACGCAAAAATGTCTAAATGTGAGTTTGGTATGAAGGAGATGTTATATCTAGGGCATATAATAAGCACAAATGGAGTACAAGTTCACATGGAAAAGATTAGAGCTATCTTGGATTGGCGTACACCAAAAAAGGTAACAGAACTAAAGGGATTTTTAGGCCATTGCACATATTACAGGAGGTACGTAAAAGGGTTTTTTCAATTTACCGCACCACTCACAGATCTTACAAAAAAAGGGGCACAACAGACCTTTGAAAAAAATTATGAGTTCTTGTCCAGTTTTGGCACTACCAGATTCCTCGCAGCCATTCATAGTTGAGTGTGATGCTTCAGGAGAAGAACTAGGGGCGGTACTGATGGAAAACCACAACCCAATTGCATTTGAGAGACGGAAACTTAAAGATTATGAACGCCACTACTCTATATATGATAAGGAAATGTAATGTCCCCTTCCTTTTAGGCGTT
>LPNX010975384.1:731264-792602 GCA_001517045.1 Pseudotsuga menziesii | reverse complement strand
TAAAAAAAATGCATGTATTTTCTATTTTTTAATGTTTGCCGACTTTTGCCGATTTTTCCCGATTTTTTCACCGATGTTGCCGAGAAGTTGTAATCAAGACCCTCGCCAACTTTTGCAACATTGGTCTTAGTCAAAAACTTGCTCTTAGGGATAGAGTCTTGTAGATCTCGGGTTCCGCTGATCACATCCTGTAGAGTGGATGGCTTGTAGGCTTTCACCTACCCATGTAAAGGTCCTGTCAAAGCTTTTGTAAATAACATAATCAACCTGCTCTAGGACACATCTGTTACCATCACGGCTTTTCTGAAACTCTGAGATGAAGGCCTCGGCACTACTTATCTATTTAAGTTGTGTTAACTCTCTAAAATGTATCTCCGGGTCCCTTTTGTCAAACCGCTCCATGAACCTCTGTGTGAAATCACTGTAAGAACTGATGGTGTTGTGACCCAGCGTCACTAACCCATGGTACCACCACTCATGAGCCTCTCCGTCCAGATGTAAGGTAGCCAATTTAATGGTATCTATCTTCATCATAGGGTTGAGTTGGAAGTAAGTATCCAACTTCTGGACCCATATTCTCGTTGAACACCAGCGAGTCCCCTCAAAATTAGGGATGGTCAACCTACCCACAATTTTCTGCAATTCATAGTTCTAGTTAAAACCTTTGTTAAAATTCCTTGGCCAATTCCTACTTTTCATATTGCAGAAGTCTAAAAATGACATAGTTGAATGGAACTCATCTCCCAAATCCCTGTACTCCTATAAATAAGCCCCAAATGGTTCACTACGTTCTGCTGGCATAACTGGTCCTGCCACAACATTCTCCAGAAAGTGAGGCATAGTAGGTCTGGATGGTTTGTTGTATATGTGAAGAGTGTTTTGCATATTAGTGTATGCATGTTTCTTGCTACTACTGATAGATCCTCTGTCCACTGGTGAAAGGGGTAGACTGCTATGACCCTGTTCTGGCTTAAGAGCCAGCCTGTTTATGGCATGCAATACTTCTTTCTACCCTTTAGCTAGGTCATTCAATGCACTAAGTTACGAAATTCCATCTTGTCTTCCACTTCCCATGTTCCCTTTCCTCTGTTAAAGTGTATCCCTGTTGCGTCCATCTCTGAATTTGTATCCTCTAACTAAATATCTTCAAATTCCTGCTCCTTGGTGTATCTAATCTTCCTCCTTATATAAGTTACAAAAGTATCTTCTTCCGGATTCATTTACTTTTCATGTTCAAGCCCACAGCTAGCAAGGAACATGCTCTGATACCACTGTAATATCCCAACTAATAATCTATTGTACTTTGCTACTATGTTTGTTTGTTCATACACTCAAGATGTGCTAGAAAGCTGAATAAAATGTGCATGTAAAAGTGTCGTGCCAAATGGCACTAAAAAATAGCTAATCTGGAGAGATAATAGGGCAAAGACTTTTAGTAAGAAGATATACACATACCACTGATAATGATGTTGATAGTCCGCCAATAGATAAGAAGCATGCATGTTTTGCTGAAAGATAAGATAATAGTGCTCCTCTCCTGAATTTGATGCCCAGCTACAAGAGTGCCCTCTTTCTGATGATATTGACATTTTGAGGGAAGAGTTATTTGTTGCTGCCAAGAATTTGTGGGGATGATGTTCTAGACCTTTCGGAGAGATTGGAAGGCACATGCAGAGATTTTTCCTCCTCTAAGGCACCTAGCGAATTGTTCTGCCTCCCAAATGGTCACGCCCCCCTCTCTCATGTTTTTGCTACTAACTGCTCCGGAGATGCAAACAAGGAACTGATAATCACCCAATGCAGTGTGGTGAGTCTACTGAGAAGGATGGTGTTGACATACGGAGGAAAGACTGAGATTCTGAGTCCCAACGAATTCTTCTAAGGATTTCCAAGTGTTCCCCAGCTACAAAACATGAACCTACAAATACATCTCCCTCTGTGTGTTGGACCACTGAAGATGAATGAATATGGTGAATACTGATGATAGATCAGGATGATCTATCCTAAAGTGATTAGAGCAGATAAATTTCACTGTCAAAACCCCTTGTTAGTTAAAGACCTTCGTCTCCAGCCCCAACTGTTGTTGTTGCTCTAAAAACCAAACTCAACAATAATAATCATAGATAAACCTTTTGGTTTCATGACCCTTCTTATATAGCTTATCATCTACTTTGAGGGTTTGCATGTCACTTTTAGAGTTTGCGCTTTACTTTTGCATGCATGCAATTCTAATTTCTTGTTGACTTTAAGCCTAAATAAACAAGGCTTTGTTTACCATACTGATGACTTAATACTCAATTAATGTTATGTTTTTGCCCTAAGTATCATATGTCCTCAGTCAATTCCCTTTTCATGCAGTACCCGCTCGAACCTATGGGAATTAAATAGTCCAACGAGTGTTTTGGTGCTTCAGTAGAAGTGGACATTACAAACAGTAAATTCACCAATGGCTTCTGGCAAGAGCTTTTCATATTAGTGGGGACAAAACTAGCTACTAGCACAAGTTATCATCCTCAGAGCGACGGGCAGACAGAGATAGTCAACAAATGGATTGAGGGATATTTGAGAAATTATGTGGCAGGGCAACAGAGGACATTGATTAAATGGCTATACCTAGGAGAGTACTATTATAATACTACTCACCATATGTCTATTAGGATGACTCTTTTCAAAGCTTTATATGGCTATGAGACACTAAATTTTGCATATTTAGTCTTCGGAGATAGCAGAGCACCTAAGGCAAAAGATTGGGTACAAGACAGCCAGGATATTCTTAAAGTTCTAAAAGAGAATCTACAGGCAGCTCAAAACCAGCAGAAGTTATATGCGAACTGACACAGAGTCGAGCGTAGTTTTGAGATAGGGGACTTGGTATACTTACGGCTACAACCTTACAGGTAATCTTCACTCAAGAAAAAAGGGGCAGAGTGAAAGTTTTGAGAATCCCAACACGGTTTCAAGCTTGTCAACTTCTCTGCATAGTTTAATGCCCAAACACTTGTATGCACATATTTTTAATAAAATTTGACTAAATTGAAACACATGGAATTCTTATTCAAATTTAACAATTCAAAAATTTTCTTTTGTAGATAAAAATTTCAAACTCATTTCAACTCTAGTAAAGATTTGTCAAATAAGTCCACATCTGAAAAAGCATGTGTTTTTGCTGATATGTGAGGGATTATATGATCCTTCACGGCATCAAGTATAATCCTCCTTGCCTTCACATCTCTCTTCATGAAAGCATCCTTATCAACTGCATCGACAGGTACTACTATAGGATTTGCAGTTGTGCTATGAACAATGTCGCATAGTTCATTTTCTTCAAGTATCAAACTGATTCTAGCCTTCCATGGGCTAAAATTTGTAGCCCCATGCAATCTGTCTTCAACTATAAGCCCAAACACCATGGCTACAACCTGTAACTCTCAAGCAATCTGTTCAAGAATATTTTTCCACAAACACCCGTTCTTCTAAATGTTCAAATTCTAAATTTCTTATTGTGCTCTGACACCATGAAAGTTTTGAGAATCCCAACCCGGTTTCAAGCTTGTTAACTTCTCTACATAGTTTAATGCCCAAACCCTTGCATGCACAATTTTTTAATAAAATTTGTCTAACCTGAAACACACGAAATTCTTTTTCAAATTTAACAATTCAGAAATGTTCTTTTCTAGATAAAAATTTCAAACTCAGAAATTTAAATCATCCAAACACACATGAAAATAACATTGCTGACCAATGGTCTAGGATAAAACCCCCAAGGGAAAACCTGTTTCTGAGAGAGAGATTTATTATTTCTTCAAGTAAAAGATAGAAATTCAATGAACGATACATATCAATTTTCCTTCACGAAATCTGAACCTTTACTGCTGATTTTCTCCTGGAAATTTGTGCCAAAACTTCAACCTCAAAATTTGTGCCAAAATCTACTTGTACATACAAATATCACTGTTGTACCTTGCCTCGAAATCTGTGCCAATCGTATTGTTGTACTATGCCTAAAAAACAGTGCATATCCGTACTGCTATACGAATTCTCGAATTCTAGGCCGTACCTTGATTTCTATGCTCGTTTGTATTGTTGTACGGATTCTCAAAATCTGTGCAAAAACTCTGTTGTACGGATTCTCGATTTCTATGTTGTTGTACGGAATTGTCTCCTCGAAATTTGCGCCCAAAATCCTCCTCGATTTTTGTGCCCAAATTTGTCTTCTCAATTTCTCTCTCCTGCTGGTTATGAAATCTCTCCAAAACCCTCTATGCTCTTCTTCTTCCTATCTTCAAAATTTCTCTTTGAAAAGTGAATAATGAGATGAGTTTGCCTTGCCCTAGTCCCTTTTTGTTCATGGCAACTTCCTCTTCAATCTAATGGTCAAGATTAGATTAGATGAAGGGTTCTCACTAAATGCTCTATTAATTAATTAATAAATGACATTTAGTGCACCTCATGGCATTTAATAAAGTGACAGAAACCCCTTTTAAATAATCACCCACTCAACTTTAATTTAAATATGAACTTAGGATAAACCATGACTTTTGCCTTTGTAATGAAGTCACTTTAAAAACATAAAGTACATCTCACTTCATTAAATACAACAACTAGCGATCACCATTTAAAGTGTCCTTGTCCACCCCAAGGCAATGCTAGGTGGACAAACACTTCCTAGGTAACTTTTCAACACGGAGAAGTTGAAACCCCGATTCTATGGTCTTTATAAAGTAGTAAGAAAGGTGGGTCAGGTGGCTTATGAACTATAGCTTCCAGAAGAAAGTAAAATTCATAATGTATTTCATGTATCAAATCTCAAGAAAACAGTAGGGAAACACATTGCTCCATCCACCGAACTGCCTCCCCTAGATGATGAACGGCTTCTAGTGTTGATTCCAGAGAGGATTATACAGGTTCGAGAAAGGAAACTCCAAAACAAGGTAATTCGAGAATACTTGGTAAAATGAAAAGAATTACCTATTGAAGACGCCACATGGGAGGGAGAACAAGTAACTCAACATCCTAGTTTGCAGTTGCTTGAGGACGAGCAATCTCAAGCAGGGAGGACTGTAATGTCCTCTTCTACTTAAGCACCAAAAACACCCGCTAATCTATTTAATTCCCATAGGTTTGAGCGGGTACTACAAGAAACGGGAATTTACTGAGGACATATGATACGAAGAGGAGAACAGAGCATTCATTCAATATTAAGTCATCGGTAGGGTAAAGAAAGCCTTATTTCTTCAAGCTTAAAGTCAACGATAAATTAGAATTGCATGCATACAAAAAGTAAAGCGCAAACCCTAAAAGTGACATGAAAACCCTAAAAGTACATCCTAAGCTATATAAGAAGGGTCATTGAACCAAAAGACACATCGATGATTATTATTATTGAGTTTGGTTTCTAAAGCAGCAGCAACAAGTGCCACATCAGCAAGTTGGGGTTGAAGACGAAGGTCTTCAGCTAGCAAGGGGTTTCGACAACGAAATCTATCTTCCCTAATCACTTCGGGATATATCATCCAAATCTATCATCGGTATTCATCATCTTCTTATTCTTGGTTCGTTCTTTCAACTATCAAAGAGAGATTTTATTGTTGGTGCACCATTTCGCTGCTGGGAAATAGCTAGAACTCCCAGATCCATTCGCTAGCCTTCATGATTCCAGTAAAGTTCTACATTCTATCTCCATTCTCCTCAACAGGGATACATCAGCATATTGAGTGATTCTTGTTTCGTTCCAGGCATATTTGGATCCTCCACCAGCAAAAACGTGAGGGAGAAGGACGTCACCTCTTCTGGAGCAAATCAATTCGCTAGGGCAGAAAAGAGGGTCAAAACTTTTGCATGTGGCTCCTTATCTCTCCGGGCGACTCACACCATCATCTCTAGCTAGTTTCGGCAGCAACTAGCACTTCTTCCCTCAAAAATGTCAAGATCATCGGAAGGAGGGCACTATTTTAGTTGGGTGTCAACTGCTAGAGAGGAGCTCTATCTTCTTATATTTTCGACATAACCTGCATACATATTATCTATTGACAAAATATCAGCATTATCATCAGTGGTATGTGTATCTCTTCTTACTAAAGTCTTTGCCCTATTATCTCTCCAGATTAGCTATTTTTTAAGGTCGTTTGGAACGACACTTTTTGCATGCACATTTTATTCATCTCTCTAGGACAACTTGAGTGTCTGGACAACAAACATATTACCAAAGTACAATAGAATATCAATTGGGATATTACAGATTTCCTGCAAAGAACTTTCAACACTTGCAAAGAGGATTAAAAATACCTGTGTAATTTTATAAGAGACAACCCAGCAAAAATAGATTCAAACTAGACATCATATATTATTAGGTAGTCTCTCACAACCTACAATAAGAATGCAACCTGTCAAGAATCACTTCTTATTCTTAGCGAAATATAAATTCCCTATGAAGACGAGATGATCCCAAACATGTGCAAGTGTAAAAGAAAAACAATGCAAGTTACCTCAATATTTAAAAGCAAACTCCATCCAAACATCCATAGACCCCACACAGAAATTGTCTCTAAAGCCTTTTATTAGCAATACTCAAAAAAATATTACAATGAGTGCAAGCAAAGATTCCACCTTTTGATGATTTACAATCAAGTGACTTGCTTATATAGAAAAACTGGACCCAAGGGACGCTTTTGGCAACTGAAGAAGACTGAGGGCGAATTTGAGTTTGAGAGGGAGTTAATCCCTTGATTCGGGTGAGTTAAACGAAGTTGCACTCAAGAAAAATGCGCACCCTCTCAAGAGGTAGGTGCAACCTCTCTTTAGGTGCAACCTCTCTTTAGGACCTCCAAAACACGTCATATGGTTGCCACACAAGCTAATGCGCCCCATTATATGGAGAAAAACGTCCCCTTGATCTGGCAACTCATACTGACTTGGATTTGATGTCGAATGCCAATTAGAACCATCGGTTAACTCTTATTTAATGTTTAGTGAACTCGGTTTGACTCCGAACATGCCCAAAACAAACTTCCACTGATTTAGGAATTTGTCTTTTTCCTTTATTTTCCAATTTTTTGGTCTCTTTTGCCATCTTCAAGTAATTTTCAATTTCGGAGATAAATAATTAGTCAAAAACTTAGGAAAGTGGGTTTAGGGGTTAAGTGGGTTCTCTGAGTTAGAAAACGAGCACCTCCATGATCAATTCTTCCTCCAAACCACACTTTTATGACATTTACAACTTTTAAATAAAACATTAAAAAATCTCCATTTTAGGGATTTTTTTTTCCAAAAACTTTAAAAAAAACTAGGGGGACCTAGCACATGTCCATATGACTCTAAAATAATGCCTAGCATGTTCATATACATTGACACATAAATTTTAATAACCTCCCAAGGCCTAACCACCAAGAAGACCATTCCAACTTTGAAGGAGCAGGTGAAAAACTTTAAAAATATAAGTCATTTATTCAACAACATATAATTAACAAGGAAAAAACACCTTGGAATACCCGAATTGATGTCTAAATCTTAGGAAGCCAAGTCCTTTACAAAAAACCCATGCTAATACATTTTATTACAACTTCCACGTAGGGTATGAACATGTGGTAAAAACTTAAAACTAAAAAAGGGCCTTGGAAGGCCTGAATGGACTTTTGAATTCAGATAATGAACACTTAAAATGTTCAAGCTTTGCCCGCTCGCTTGAAAGTACAACTTAGGAGGTAACATCTGGCTCCAACTGCGGGACGTGTGCTCAATTTGGTCTTTAGGTACGGAGAGCATACGAGAACCATGGAATCTCTGGTTTCTATAATCTATAAAAACATCTCAACTTGACAAGCCAACCTTAGTAGCACAAGATTTTGTAAGAAGGCCAATGAACCATTCAGTTGCTTTATTAGAAAGTGAAAAGAAAAAACTTTTAATGAAAAAAATTTATTATATATTCCTAAGTACATAAAAGAAATGCAAAAATTAAATGCTCACTATAAGGAGCTTATTTTCCTACTCTAACCATGACATAATCAATATGTTAAATGAAATAAAAAATCCAATGCAACCACCTTAACATTTTATCAAAATTTAAATTTGTTCTCTTGTGTTTGGTTACCAACCAAAACAAGGATACCTTATTTACTAAATGCAAACCTGCAAGATGATTTAGGATGGGCAGGTTGGATGGGAGATCATAGGCATGTAAAAATTCATCAAACTACTTCCCGAACTAGCATGTGCTTCTGCAGGCTTCTTCTATCCAAGCTTGGATAGGGCTAATGTACATATCTGTATGATGAATAAGATCGCCAACTCCATCATATATATCAAACAGACTTATCGGATGATAACTCTGTGTAAACCCCAAGATGCTCCAAATCATAAGGAACCTTTGAATGTGAAGATGCAAGCTCAGGTTAACTTTCTATCAGTTGGATCAAATCTGACACTTCTATGCATTGCCTTTCAAAGTCTTTATTACTAATAGTGTGATTCTAAATGATCATACGAAAATTCTATATGAACCTCTTCCATGCCAAGATCTTTAAGGATTTATAAATCAACACTCCCTTCTCTTGATATATCAAAAATGGGCTTCTCAATGTATGTCCAATAGTCATCATCCACATCTTAGTCAAATATTGGGAAATCTTCATTTATGGCATCACTTTCCTGGCTATACTCATCCTCCGTTTCACAATAATCTTCTTAAGAAAGTCTGGTTTCAAAGATGTTACAAGGGAATAAACCATCAGGAGAACATGGGGGAGTGTCATCATACACCATATAGACTTCATCATCATTTTCTTTGTAGTTTATATGATGGTTTCTTCTTGAGGCAAATCTAGAATACACATGCGATCATCTTCGTTGAAATAATCTTGCAGATACTTCAATAGCTTCTATTATGGCAACATGAAGAGAATCTTCAATAATATCCTTAATTAAGGGCTTTCATGAACGTATTCAATGGGGTCACTTGGGATGTGTTGCTCAATGGGTTCCTCTAGCCTTACCAAATATTCATTTTGTACAACGGTTTCCAGGCGATACTCATTCCTAAGCAGGATGACAAAGGAATCTTTAAAGAAACTTTCTATATCACCCTTAACATTATCATGCCATTTCTCAAGAAAAATCTTCAAGAAGCTTGAAAAGGAAGTAATGCATTTACTAGACAGATCCTCAAAAAACCACTCAAAAGCATCCTCCCCGAGAGTATTAGCAAATACCACCATCCAATCATCTTCATGTAATACATTGAACTTGATCAATACTTTGATGAAGGATGTAATGTGAGAGATGGATGAATCACTCCTTCCACAAAAAGACGAAGTATAATCATATATTTCATTGGGATCAAAGGCAAAGCTAGGAAAATCTTGGGATGTTGGAGAAATTGCTGGGATGAAATGTACTGGAAGTACCATCACCAAGCTTTTCCTTTTGTATATCCTTTACTAAACCAGTGGATCTGTCAAACAATGAGCTTGAAAATTTTTCAATGTGTGGCATGTGTTCATCTACACAACAAATCTTCACAAATTTTATGAGATAACAGGGTTTTATTCCTTCAATGGAGTCGCGATGTGAAAAGAAAAATGTACATTGAAAACTTTCTCACAAAAAATATTTTTTGCTTTTCTTTGTAAAAAATGAAAAAAGGTTAGTGAAAACACCAAATGAAAAATAAAGCTCTAGTCTAAACAATTGTAATGTTCCGTTTTTATAAAAAGGGAATAACTGAGGAGTAATAGCACTAGGAGAAGAAATGTACATTAATTCCGTATTATTAAGTCATCAATGTAGAAAGAAGGCCATCAGAGATCATATCCTAAAGCATGCGAAGCATGCAGGCCTTGTTTAGTCAGTGTTAAAGTCAACATCAAATTAGAATTGCATGCATGCAAAAGTGAAGCATAAACCCTAAAAGTGACATGCAAACCCTAAAAGCATATGAAGATCTATTTAAGAAGGGTTATGAGACTAAAGGAAATATCTATGCTTATTGTTGATTGATTTGGAGCTTTGAGCAGCAGCACCGTGTGCAGCCGCGGCAGTTGGGGTTGAAGACGGTGTCTTCAGCTAGCGAGGGTTCGACGGAGAGATATATGTCCTAGTCTCTTATTGGGATAGATCATCCAAGTTTATCCATTGCATCCATCATATACTACAGTATTCGGAGATCCAGCACATTCCAAAGGGTTATTAGCAGATCCACGTTTTGCAACCAGAAGTAGTAGGGAAAACACAGAAGAATCGATTGGGACCACAAAACCCAGTGTTTCCTCTGCATGTCAGCTTCCTCTTTCTCAGCAGGCCTATCCTACGGTATGCAGTGATTATCAGCCATTAGTTTGCTCACCTGGAGCAGCTATTAGCCAAACAGATTAGTTGGGGGCGTGAGCAGCAAAACTGCCAATCAATTCGCTAGGGCACTTAGAGGTAGCCAAACCTCCCATGTACCAGGCCATCTCTCCGGCATCAGGAGACAGACAAACTCAGAAAGTTTCAGCCTAAACGGACCTCTCCTCCTACAAAAACATCACCTTCAGTCTGGAGGGTTTTTACGGTACTGTGGGGCGGCAACACCAGAGAAAAAAAGCATTATTAGACCACCCATCCGAATCCTTATGCATGCAGCTATATCTCTGGAGTCATTATCAACCAAAATATCAGTGGTAAGTGTTCATTTCTCTCTGCAAAACCCTAACCCTAATTCAGCTATATTTTAGGGAATTTTTGCATGGCAAGTTTGCATGCACAGTTATTTTGCAAATTTGTATGAGAATGAGTGTGCGAGTCAGCACTATTATAGAACATTAGAGAATATCAGTATTTGGGATATTACAGTGGTATCAGAGCATGATCCTTGCCAGCTGTGGGAACATAGCAATTGAATAAAAGTGCATGTTGATGCATACGTGTACATGCAAATGCATGTCAGTGATGTTGGTGAAGTGCATGTCAGAACAAAGGTTTTTCTTTGCCAGCTTGTGAGAACATGAAGACAATGAAAAGGATCTTGAGTGGAAATTGGCAGAGGTTAGCAGTACTTCAACACTTGCCTCGATATCAGGAGTATCTAGCCTTGGGTGATGAGGTATGTGCAGCATTGTCCTTTCAAGATTATTACACCATCAAGTTCAGGAGCCAACCAAAGGATTTGGATGAGGATCTCCTTAAAGGCATAGTTGGGGGAGGGAAGAAAGATGAGCATGAAGTACATGTTGTTGGTGAGCTTCATTTGGAGTTAACAGTACATGATGAGGATGTGCATGAGGAGATCGCATTAGAGCCATCCTGTGAGTCTAGCAACACAAGCACAATCGCTAGTTAGATTGTGGACAAGCCGTGTGATGAGTTGGAGTTTGTACACTCTTCATCACCTACAGCAAGAGTCCAGGCAGTTATGACAGGCGAAATACATGAGGTGCAAGGCAATGAGCACGACAGTCGAAACAATGAGCAGTCACACATGGAGGTTAGGGAGAGTTTATACATACATGAGATAGAGCTTCCAGATGATAATCACCGAAAGAAGATTGAAAGTGTTAAAGGAAGCATTCTAGCGATAAAAGAGAGGACCAAGATACTCCGAGACACCATAGTACAACGAGATGTTGAGCTTACAGTTCTTCGAGTTGTATGTACCGAGTCAGCGGTCAGGATTTCTAGTATTGAACAACAGTTAGATTCCTTGATGGGGCAGCAAGAGAAAGATACTATTGCATTTCAAAGCAGTCCTCTTAAGGAGTACATAGACAGGGCTTGCAGTAGCTTGAGTCCACATTTGCATAATGGCAGATGGTTTTTACAGGTTGGCCAGGATCGAGAAATTGACTGGCAGTATATGAGCATTCCAATTTAAATCAAGAGGGCAGAATGTCAGCTTGGTAGGATTATTCCTTGTGATAGTGCTTATGGACAAGGTATTTTCGGGGGTTGGATTGGACAGAGATTAAGAGTTGGTGTCCTATTGAGTGGGCGATTCTTGGGAAGACATTCCTAGCCAAGGGTATAGTCCCACAAGATCCTTCAGATATTTGGGATGAAATATGCACAAGTTTGCATTGGGATCCAGGTGGAATTGCATTGGGATCCAGGTGAAAGACCTTATGAGGGATGGATACAGTGTTTACCGATGGCGTTACTTGGACGTCTACATGATGCTCCTTGTGTCGATACTACGCAAGGTAGCGATGGATGCATTTTGACCTCTGCAATTCTCAGATTGATTTGGGACCCTAGGATTACAGTGACTAACAGTTTAGTGATTGCTAGAGGATGCTTTTAGGAGGTCTCTAGTGATGGTACCGTACAGTGCAGTGTTTTGAGCACAGGGTGCTACATATCCCCTAGGATAATTTGGGACCCTGGGATCATCCCCGGATTCAGTTGGTTCAGTGAATTGATTGTGGATTTGCGTTGGCTTTGCTTGAGGACAAGCAATCTTTAGCGAGGGAGGACTGTAATGTTCCGTTTTTATAAAAAGGGAATAACTGAGGAGTAATAGCACTAGGAGCAGAAATGCACATTAATTCCGTATTATTAAGTCATCAATGTAGAAAGAAGGCCATCAGAGTTCATATCCTAAAGCATGCAGAGCATCCAGTCCTTGTTTAGTCAGTGTTAAAGTCAACATCAAATTAGAATTGCATGCATGCAAAAGTGAAGCATAAACCCTAAAAGTGACATGCAAACCCTAAAAGCATATGAAGATCTATTTAAGAAGGGTTGAAAATAAAGGAAATATCTATGCTTATTGTTGATTGATTTGGAGCTTTGAGCAACAACACCGTGTGCAGCCGCGACAGTTGGGGTTGAAGACGGTGTCTTCAGCTAGCGAGGGTTCAAAGGTGAGATATCTGTCCTAGTCTCTTATTGGGATAGATCATCCAGGTTTATCAATTGCATCCATCATATACTACAGTATTCAGAGATCCAGCACATTCCGAAGGGTTATTAGCAGATCCACGTTTGCAACTGAAAGTAGCAGGGAAAACACAGAAGGATTCGCTGGGTCCACAAAACCCAGTCTTTCCTCCGCATGTCAGCTTCCTCTTTCTCAGTAGGCCTATCCTACGGTATGCAGTGATTATCAGCGATTAGTTTGCTCACCTAAAGCAGCTATCAGCCAAACAGATCAGTTGGGGGCGTGAGCAACAGAACTGCCAATCAATTCGCTAGGGCACTTAGAGGTAGCCAAACCTTGGCATGTGCCAGGCCATCTCTCCGGCATCAGCAGACGGACAAGCTCAGAAAGTTTCAGCCCAAACGGACCTCTCCTCCTACAAAAACGTCACCTTCAGTCTGGAGGGTTTTTACGGTACTGCAGGGCGACAACACCGGAGGAAAAGAGCATTATTAGACCACCCATCCGAATCCTTATGCATGCAGCTATCCCTAGAGTCATTATCAGCCAGAATATCAGTGGTAAGTGTTAATTTCTCTCTGCAAAACCCTAACCCTAATTCAACTATATTTTAGGGAATTTTTGCATGGCGAGTTTGCATGCACAGTTATTTTGCAAATTTGTATGAGATTAAGTGTGCAAGTCAGCACTATTATAGAACATTAGAGAATATCAGTATTTGGGATATTACAACAATCATCAAACAAAGCAAAAAGAAGAAAAAAAAAGAAAAAAGTTGTATTTCAGGAATAGGAAGATTTATCCCCAGCAACGGCGCCAAATAATTGCCACCTAATTCGCACCTCGGGTCAAGTGGCAGAAATCTTCAAGCCACTGGATGTGACCATAGGGGCAAGCTAGAGCCAAGTGTTGTCACCTGATACTCGGCTCCTCCGTCTAGGCCAACTCCTAGCAAAGCCAGGGGGTGGTCGCTATAAAAAGTAAAACCTAAGGTTTTTTATTCTACGTAAGAAATGATTGATTTCTAGGAGTTAATATGAAGTGAATTAAAATCTCAACAACAAGTCACTACAAAATTAATTATAACAGATTTAGTAAATTAAACACCATTCATGACATATTGTAAAAATTTGATTTAATCATAAAAATAACATAGAGCATTGTTGGCGAATGTGAAGTGCATTTATGTATGGGGTGTCGTTGATGTCTCGGGAAAGTATTGCAGTTGTCTTGTTGGTAAGTTTTAAAATTATTGATGAATTGATTATGGAGTGGGTAAATTGGGGTTTGGCCCAACAAACTTCACCTTCTCGAACTGAGCAATGAAACATCTTTACCATAGAGTTAGGGGGCTACTCCAAGCAGGCTATGCCTCACCCTGTTGGACACTTGGTAAAGTTGCTTTAGTGCTCAATTCAAGAAGGTGAAGTTTGTTGGGCCAAACTTCAATTTACCCACTCTCTAATCAACTTATCAATAATTTTAAAACTTACCAACGAGACAACCGCAATACTTTCTCGAGCACCCCATACATACAAGCACTCCACATTCACCGACACTGGTTTATGTTATTTTTATGATTAAATCAATTTTTACAGAATGTCGTGAATGGTGTTTAATTTACTAAAGCTATTGATATAATTCATTTTGCAGTGACTTGTTGAGATTTTAATTCATTTCATTTTAACTCATAGAAATCAATCATTTCTTTGTAGAGGAAAAATACTTAGATTTTACTTTTTATAGGGACCACCCCCTTTGGCTTCACTAGGAGTTGGCCTAGACAAAGGAGCTGAGTATCGGGTGACAGCACTTGACTCTAGCTTGCCCCCAAGGTCGCACCCAGTGACTTTAAGATTTCTACCACGTGACCCAAGGTGCAAATTAGGTTGCAACAGCTTGCATATAATTAAGTTGTTTTCCTAAGTCATACTTTATAATGTCTAACACTTGGTTATTTTTCACTTGATACACGTCTCCTCCTAGGTGGTGCGGCCCCCTTTTCATGCACACATGGGGCTCCATGAGGAATATTCCGTCATCATTTGAGAGGGCCAACCCTCTTGGACCATTTAGATGAGTTGTCATGAGTTTGACCACTTTATTGATGAGTTGGTTTAACATTTGGATCACTATTCTCTCATGTTGGACCATTGCACAGAGTTTGAGTGGGTTAGGGAGGCGCTCCACCATTTGAGGCATCCTTCATCATGCTTGGACCAATTCTAGAGGACACATTTATCTTTCTTAGACCATTCCTCGTCACATGTGCCACTTTTGACTAAGTTTGTTGGAGATTCCTTCATTTGAGGAGGGCACACTTGTCCCTTTTTTATACCTGGACCATTGGACCATTGTATTAATGATTACAAGTTGTTACCTTTGACTTGTAAAGGATTTGGCAAAGGTGGTTAAGCATTGTTAGTTAGATTTTGGACCTTATAGTATTATTTTGACCATCTCTACTTGGTCACCTCACTCTAGGCGGTTTGTAATATCCCAAATCCCGATATTTTCTATTCCTATGCAAATATGCTGATACAACCGGGATGCAAACTGCCATGCAAAAATCCCTATTTTATAGCAAAGATTAGGGTTAGGGTTTGTGAGATAGAATGAACACTTACCACTGATAAGCTAGTTGGACTGCTCCTGAGAGAGTATGCAAGCATCAAGAACTGAATCGGAGATGGACTGATATCTTTTGTTTTCGGTGAAACCCCAGCAGCGAGAACCCCAGATCAAATAAGGGTGACGTTTTCAATGAAGGAGGTGTTCGATGGAGCTGCTGATTTGCAGGACTGATAGCCTTCCCATGCCGGAGAGAATACCTGGTACATGTGGAGTTTCGAAGGTCTCTAGGCAGGCTAGCGAATTGTTCAAGAGAGACAGCTGCTCACGCCCCCCTGACCCCGAAATAGCTGATAACTGCTCCGGATGAGCACGGTCGAATCTCATAATCACCGAGTACCGAAGTAAGATGCCGATGATGAGAATGGTGCTTGAGTTTCTAAGTAAAACTGAGATCTGAAGACCCAGCAACTGATTAGGGCTTTCTGGTTGAAAACCCCCCCTTACGGCTGCACACGTGTCCCTGCAACAATCTACACCGTATACTGGATAACTATGAATGAATGTAAGAGCAAATGGTGAACCTGTATGGCTTACCCTGAATGAGACTAGGGCAAATATTCCACTGCCGAAACCCCGCTAGTTGAAGACGTCGTCTCCAACCCCAACTGCTGTGCTACACGTTGTGCTACTATTCAAGAGCTCCCAAAATACTAATCATCAAAAGTGAAGTCTCCTTTCGCTTTATCCTCCTTTTATAACTTTCAACTGCGAAAACCCTAATCTTTGACCTAATTAGGTCACTTTGTCTTCTAATATGCAGTTGACTTGCATGCATACGCCTGGAGACTTAAATGAGTGCATGCATCATTAAATAATGCTTGGATGGCATGCACGAAGGTGGCCTTTGGCACTGGTGGCCCTTCTTGAACTAATGATGATGCCCTAGATTTTCTATGGATGGCATCAGTTCGTAGATGATTCCCTAACTGTCAGTAAGCGCTCGAACCCACAGGAATCACATAGGTTAGCGGTTTTGGGCCTCAAGGCCTAATCGGAAGAGGACATTACAGTCCTCCCCGCTTGAGATTGCTTGTCCTCAAGCAACTGCAAACTGGGATGCTGCAATACCTATTCACCTTCCCAGGTGGCATCTTCTGGCAGTAGTTCTTTCCACTAAACCAAGTACTTTCTGATTACCATGTTCCTGAGCTTCCTTTCTCTAGTCTGTATGATCTGTTCGGGAATCAGTATCAGCAGTCCCTCATCATCTAAAGGAAGTAACTCTGTAGATGGAGCAATGTGTTTCCCAAGGGTCTTCTTTAGGTTAGACACATGGAACACATTGTGAATTTTACTTCCCTATGGAAGTTCTAGTTCATATGCCACCTCTCCCACTTTCCTGATTATTCTGTAGGGTCCATAGAAGAGAGGTTTTAACTTTTCTGCTCCTTTCTTCTTAAGCGAAGACTACCTGTAAGGTTGGAGCCTTAAGTTTACCAAATCCCCTACCTCAAAGCTCCGCTCAACCCTGTGTTTGTCAACATACAACTTTTGTTGATTCTGGGTTGTTTGTAAGTTTTCCTTCAAGATTTTCAGAATGTCTTGACTGTATTGTATCCAATCCTTAGCCTTAGGAGCCCTACTATCTCCAAATGCCAAATTTGCATAGTCCAAGGCCTCGTAACCATATAATGCCTTAAAAGGAGTCATCCTAATAGACATATGATAGGTAGTATTGTAGCAATACTCCCCTAGGTTGAGCCATTTGATCCAGGTCCGCTGCTGCCCTGCTGCATAGTTCCTTAAATATCCTTCAATCCACTTGTTGACTATTTCAGTTTGTCCATCACTCTGGGGATGATAACTCGTACTAGTAGCCAGCTCGGTCCCCACTAATCTGAATAGTTCCTGCCAGAAGGCCCCTGTGAATCTGCTATCTCGATCACTGACAATGGCCTTAGGTAACCCGTGCAACCTGAAGACCTCCCTGAATAATAACTCAGCTACTTGAGTTGCCGAGTAGTCTGATGATATCGAAAAGAAATGTGCAAACTTGGTCAGTCTGTCAACTACTACATATAAACAATCTCGCCCTTGGACCATGGGCAATCCTATAATAAAGTCCATGGAGATGCTTTCCCACTTCTGTTCTAGAATCGGTAGTGGCTGAAGTAACCCTGCTGGATGGATGTTCTCAATCTTGTTCTGCTGACAGATGCTACATTCCTGTACATGCTGCATAATTTCCCCCTTGAGGCCCTTCCATGAGAACCTCTCTCGAATCTGCCTGTAAGTCTTCAAGAAACCTTGATGCCCTGATAAAGGAGAATCGTGTGCTGCCTGAATGATCTTTTTCCTCAATGTGGATTCTGGGACGAGGTATATCCTGTTCTTGTAATAGATGATGTTATCAACAACCCTGTACCTGTCATCATGAATTTGTCCATCCAATAATTCGCAAGCGAAGTTATTTTTGGAGTATTCTACTAAGAGAAGTGCCCTCCAATCTGTGGATATACTATTGAGAGATAATGAGGTGGGACGCCTGGATAATGCATCAACTACTACATTATTCTTACATTTTACATACTCGATCTCGAAATCATAGGCTTATACTTTGCTGACCCATTTCTGCTGTTGCTCATTCAGTTCCTTCTGCTCCAGGAAATACTTGAGGCTGTTATGATCGGTTTTGATTTTGAACTTACAGCCCACCAGGTATTGTCTGAATTTTGTGAGAGCATGTAAGATGGCTAGCATCTCTTTGTCATATATGGAGTAGTGGCGCTCATAGTTCTTCAGTTTACGGCCATCAAATGCAATAGGGTGATGGTTTTGCATCAACACTGCTCCTAACACTTCCCATGAGGCATCACATTCTACTATGAAGGGTTGTGAGAAGTCTAGTAATGCTAAAACTGGACAGGAACTCATAATAACCTTCATCTCCTTGAAAGTTTTATGTGCTAAGTCTGTCCAAGTGAACGCTCCCTTCTTTGTGAGATCTGTGAGGGGTGCTGCAAATTGGGAGAATCCCTTAACGTACTGTCGGAAATAAGTGCACAAACCCAAGAAACCTCTCAATTCTGTGACTGTTTTTGGCGCGGGCCAATCTCTGATAGCTTGGATTTTCTCCATATCAACCTATACTCCTGCATTGATTATGTGTCCTAAGTACAACATTTCCTTCATGCCAAACTCACACTTGGACATTTTCGCATAAAGCGAATGTTCTTCTAAAATGCTCAGTACTTCGTCTAGGTGTTTTAGATGCTCTTCCCATGTTTTGCTGTAAATCAGGATGTCATCAAAGAATACTAGCAAAAACTTACGTAGCTGTGCTCTGAAGGTGTGGTTCATTCATGACTGAAAAGTGGCTGGAGCATTGGTAAGTCCAAAAGGCATGACCAAAAACTCATAGTGACCATAGTGACAGCGAAAAGTGGTTTTGGAGATGTCTTGGTCCCTAAACCTAATCTGATGGTATCCCGAGCGAAGATCAATCTTGGAGAAGTATTTAGCTCCCTGAAGCTCATCCATGAGTTCGTCAATTATGGAGATGGGATACCTGTTCTTAATGGTCTTTTTGTTGAGTGCTAGATAATCGATGCACATTCGCAGTGTACCATCCCTCTTCTTAACCAATACTACTGAGGATGCGAAGGGGCTAGAACTGGGCCGAATATATACAAGCTCCAGTAATTCTTTGATTGTTTTCTCAATCTCATCCTTGTATCTTTTGGGATGCCTGTAAGGAGTGGTGATGACTGCTTGTGTCCCCTCCTCTAGCTCAATGATGTGTTCAAAGCCTCAGTCTGGCGGTCTACCTAATGGAAGGTCCTGAAAAACCTTTTCATGTTTCTGTAGCAAGGTTTGAATGTCACTTGGGTGTTGTGTGTTGGTCTCTGGGGGCTTCCTAAAGGTGACAAAACATTCTGCAGCCCATTCTATATCATCCTGTCGAAGTACTGCCTCCATTCTCTGTGATGAGACCGGTTTTGGGGGATAAGTGTTCATGTCCCTCAAAACTACATGTTTGTCGTCTGGCCCCTGGAATTCCATTTCCATTTCCCTATAGTATGTAGTGTATTTCCCTACAAAATAAAGCCATTGTACACCCAATACTACATGAGTATCCGATACATCCACTACGTAGAAGGAATCTGTCATCTGATAGTTACCTAAGGTGACATTCAATTTTGGAATCCAATAGTTGCCCTCCATGCTGGAGTTCCCGACTACTGCTACAGTGAATCCTTCGAACTTCTCGGTCTGAATACCTCTCTTGGCTACCCAAGCGGAGTCAATGAAATTGTGGGTTGCTCCCCCATCAATCAATACTCCTACTCTGTGACCCTGTACTACTCCCCTAACCCTGAGAGTATGGAATCTTGGTACTCCAAATAATGTAGCAATGACTCCCTTTGGTGTATCACCCTGGTGTGATTCTTCCTCAGCTGCCCGTAGTTCTTCTGTGGCTTCCTGCTCTTAGTCATCCTCATCACTGTCCAAGTATACCTCAATTTAGTGAGCCTTCGCCTTTCCTGCACACCTGTGTCCTGGTACCCATGGTTCCTAACAAGTGAAGCATAGTTTCTTCCTTCTCAAATCTTTCCTAGTGTCCTCGTCTAACCATGTTTTCATGGGAACATCCTGCTGGATAGGTTTCTTGTCCTTGTCCCTAACAGGAAAATTGGTTTTCAGCGGAAACTTGTTTTTGGGGACTGAATCCTGAAGATCTCTAGCTCTGCTAATGGCATCCTGCAAAGTGAGGGGTTTGTAGGCTTTCACCCATCCCCGTAGTGGCTCTATGAGGGCCTCAATGAATAACATAGTCAACCTGCTCTCTGATTCATCTGTTACCATGACTGCTATCCTCTGAATTTCTAAGATGAAGGCTTCTGCACTACCGGTCTGTTTGAGTTGAGCCAACTCCCTGAAATGTATCTCTGGATCCTTCCTGTCAAACCTCTCTATGAGCTTCTGAGTGAACTCACCGTAGGAGTGTATGGTGTTGTGACCCAATGTCACCAACCCGTGGTACCACCACTTGTGAGCTTCTCTGTCCAGGTGGAGTGTAGCCAATTTAATGGCATATGTCTCTGTCATGGGATTGAGTTGGAAATAGGTATCCAACTTTTGAACCCATATCCTCGCTGATCCTCCGCGAGTCCCATCAAAGTTCGGGATGGTCAACCTACCCAAGGTCTTCTACAACTCATAGTTGTGATTGAAACCCTTGTTGAAATTCCTGGGCCTGTTCCTACTCTTCATGTTGCAGAAATATGAAAAAGACATGGCAGCATGAAACTCATCCCTTAAGTCTCTATACTCCTGCAAATAAGCCCCAAAAGGATCGCTAGGTTCTACCTACATGACCGGACCACCTACTGTATCTGCCAAGAAGTGAGGCATGGTAGGCCTGTTGGAAGGTCTGCTATATATGTGCGGAGTATTCTACATATTAGTGTACGCAAACTTTCCACTGTTGCTTGTAGATCCCCGATCTACCGGTGAGGGAGGTGTACTGTTGGTACCTATTTCTAGTTTCGCCGATAATCTGTTGATTGCATTGAACACATCTTTTTGCCCTTTTGCTAAGTCTTGCAATGCAGATACTAAGTTGCGAAACTCCATCCTATCCTCTTCTTCTCCCGTTCCTTTTCCCCTATCCGAGTGTATACCTGTTTGTTCCATGTCTAAATTGGTATCTTCTAGTTGGATATCCTCAAAGTCCCCTGTGTATCCACTCTTTCTCCTCCTATAGGTTACAAAAGGGTCTCCCTCTAGATTCATCTATGTCTCATTTCTTAAGCCCACAGCTGGCCAAGAAGATAGCTCTGATACCACTGTAATATCCCAAATCCCGATATTTTCTATTCCTATGCAAATATGCTGATACAACCGAGCATGCAAACTGCCATGCAAAAATCCCTATTTTATAGCAAAAATTAGGGTTAGGGTTTGTGACATAGAATCAACACTTACCACTAATAAGCTGGTTGGACTGCTCCTGAGAGAGTATGCAAGCATCAAGAACTGAATCAGAGATCGACTGATATCTTATGTTTCCGGTGAAACCCCAGCAGCAAGAACCCCAGATCAAATAAGGGTAACGTTTTCAGTGAAGGTGTCCGATGGTGCTGCTGATTTGCAGGACTGATAGCCTTCCCGTGCCGGAGAGAATGCCTGGTATATGCAGAGTTTCGGAGGTCTCTAGGCAGCTAGTGAATTGTTCCAGAGAGGCAGCTACTCACGCCCCCCTGATCCCGAAATAGCTGATAATTGCTCCGAATGAGCACGGTTGGACCTGATAATCACCGGGTACCGGAGTAAGATGTCGATGATGAGAATGGTGCTTGAGTTTCTAAGTAAAACTGAGATCTGAAGACCCAGCAACTGATTAGGGTTTTTTGGCTGAAAAACCCCCTTACGGCTGCACACGTGTCCCTGCAACAATCTACACTATATACTGGATAACTATGAATGGATGTAAGAGCAAATGGTGAACCTGTATGGCATACCCTGAATGAGACTAGGGAAGATATTTCACTGCTGAAACCCCGCTAGTTGAAGACGTCTCCAACCCCAACTGTTGTGCTGCTATTCAAGAGCTCCCAAAATAATAATCATCAAAAGTGAAGTCTCTTTTCGCTTTATCCTCCTTTTATAACTTTCAACTGCGAAAACCCTAATCTTTGACCTAATTAGGTCACTTTATCTTCTAATTTGCAGTTGACTTGCATGCATGCGCCTGGAGACTTAAATGAGTGCATGCATCATTAAATAATGCTTGGATGGCATGCACGAAGGTGGCCTTTGGCCCCGGTGACCCTTCTTGACCTAATGATGATGCCCTAGATTTTCTATGGATGGCATCAGTCCTTAAATGATTCCCTAACCGTCAGTAAGCGCTCAAACCCACAGGAATCACATATGTTAGCGGTTTTGGGCCTCAAGGCCTAATCGGAAGAGGACATTACACGCATTACTTTTATCTTATTTTAGTGGTGCACCCCCCCCTTATTTTTGTTAAAATTTAAAGGTTAGATGCATTTGTAACACAGGTAGTAAACTTAATGCAATAACATATAAACAATAGTACTGCTTAATTAAATTTAAACTATACTAAATCAAAACAACATTATTTTCATCTCTTTCAACTTAATGCTCTATTGGTCACTGCGTTAACTTTAACGCTCTACTGGACATTGCGTTAAAGTTGGTCATCAAGATGTTTTACCAAATGACATGTACAAAAAAATAAATAAATATTGTGCAGGAGACAACAGCATTAAAAAATCATAACCATTATTTGAACCCGCCTTATACTCAGATGTTTCTGGAATTGATCTTGTCACCGAAGGGACAAGTCAATCTGAGTAAACATGTTATGTACCTTGAGAGAGAGAGTTCAGGAAGGAGTAAACAGACCTCCAAACCTTTTAATCAAAGTAGCAGCATAGTCATACTGTTGATAATGACTTACACAATCAAGCTGAAGGTAGCTTACGTGATCAAGAATGAAGTCACAGGTGTGAGGTCTCGCTGTTGTGTACATAACCAAATATAGGATAGAGACCACATGCAAGAGGAAAAAACGTGTTGGAGTGTGAGAGTCTCGCGATCACAGTACGCAAGAGCGTGTTTTCATGTGAAGCTAGGATAAACTGTGTGTTGGTCCAGTCACCGGCAGAGCAGGGGAGATACACAGATAGCCTCGGCGCACAAGATTACGAAGTAGCAGTCGGCACCAAAACCAAGAGCAACCGACAAACAGGATGGATCCCAGCAAACAGGATGGATCCGACGGACAGGGCAGCCAACAGCAGAGCTACGAGCAGCCAACAGACAAGAAGAATCCGATGGACATGGTCACGGTGGGAGGAGCTGCCAGACGAGGCGGAGGGAGACTCACGGGAAAGATCCGGAAGTCTCAGTCCCAATTAGTACACGCACCGACAACAACAGTCAAAGGATGTTGCGTACAAAGGAGTTTCAACCCGCAACAATGGTAAGACACGTTGGAGAATGTCCACGTGTGCAAATGAAGTCGCGACCAGTAACAGAGTGAAGACACACTAGAAAAACATACACGCGAGCAGTGAGGTCGTAACCGGCAGCAAGTAGTAAGTAGGATAGCTTCGAAATCAATAATTACATGAAGGTTTAACCTTATCTATTTATAAGGTTTAGTGATGAGAAAATAGACTCACGTTAGGATAGTGCCAAGGGTCCCAAACATAAAGTGGTCCAATAAAATAAAACCATAAAGTAATCATAATGTAAGGAATCCAATGGCCCTTTAATAAATTCTTAAGTTAAACATTTTAATGAATTTATAATAAGGTCAAAAGTAAAAAGGTGCAATATAAAGTAAATAGTCCAAAAACCATAAGTGGGTCAAAAGTCCTTTAATAAAACATAAAGTAACCATAACAACAAATGGTCCAAAGGTCCTTTAAAAAAACCATAAGGTAAAAACACTTATAATAAAATCCAAAAAGTAGAAATCATCATAATCAAAGGTACACACTAGTAAGAATGCCAAGACCAAGTAAGATAAAGGACCAAGTGTCAACCAACAAGAGGGTCACAATAAAACAACCCACATACCCACAGGATAAGTTGAACCATAAAAGGTGGGCAAACAACTCCTTTACAGGAACAGTAAACTCTTCTCTCTCTCAAGGTACATAGTTTTATACATTTTGTCATCACTGTATAAGGGGAAGATCCAAACGGATGGTACGATCCTTTTGTCCTTAACATTGCTCCTAAGGGTTAGGTGCTAGGGACATCGTCAAGGGGTGGCCAGTCCCTTGAGAAGCAACCTTGCAATAATCGATTAGGAGAGGGGACGTCATTATCTTCCATTCTTAAAGAATGGCTTTCAACCTTCGGCTGAGTTTCAGTCTCACACTGAATCATGTTGATCAAACCCCTGGACCCTGATCGGGTACTCCATTCTCTCAGAGAATGGTTCTCAGTACTAAGCTAGGTTTCAGTCTCACACTGAGAGTTGATCAACTACCTTGTAATATCCCAAATACTGATATTCTCTAATGTTTTATGATAGTGCTAACTCGCACACTCAATCTTATACAAATTTGCAAAATAACTGTGCATGCAAACTCGCCATGCAAAAATGCCCTAAAGTATCACTGAATAAGGGTTAGGGTTTTGTAGAGAGAAATTAACACTTACCACTGATATTCTAGCCGATAATGACTCCAGTATACATAAGGATCCAGATGGGTGGTCTAATAATGCTCTTTTCCTCCGTTGTTACCGCCCCGCAGTACCGTAAAAACCCTCCAGACTGAAGGTGACGTTTTTATAGGAGGAGAGGTCAGTTCGGGCTGAAACTTTCTGAGCTTGTCCGTCTGCTGATGCCGGAGAGATGGCCTGGCACATGCAGAGGTTTGGCTACCTCTACGTGCCCTAGCGAATTGATTAGCAGTTCTGCTGCTCAAGCCCCCAACTGATCTGTTTGGATGATAGTTGCTCCAGGTGAGCAAACCGATGACTGATAATCACTGCATACCGTAGGATAGGCCTGCTGAGAAAGAGGAAGCTGACATCCGAAGGAAAAACTGAGTTTTGTGGTCCCAACGAATCCTTCTGTGTTTTCCCTGCTACTTCCGGCTGCAAACGTGGATCTGCTAATAACCCTTCGGAATGTGCTGGATCTCCGAATACTGCAGTATATGATGGATGCAATGGATAAACCTGGATGATCTATCCCAATAAGAGACTAGGGCAGATATCTCACTACCGAACCCTCGCTCGCTGAAGACATCGTCTCCAACCCCAATTGTCGCGGCTGCATGCTGTGTTGCTGCTCGAAACTCCAAAATCAATCAACAATAACAATAGATCCCCTCTTTGGTCCAATAACCCTTCTTAAATAGAATAGAATGTACTTTTAGGGTTTGCATATCACTTTTAGGGTTTACGCTTCACTTTTGCATGCATGCAATTCTAATTTCATGTTGACTTTAACACTAAAATAAGGCCTGCATGCTCCGCATGCTTTATGATATGAACTCTTATGGCCTTCTTACTACACTGATGACTTAATAATATTGAATTGATGTACCTTTCTGCTCCTAGTCTATTAGTCCTTAGTTGTCTCCTTTTTATAAAAACGGAACATTACATACCTGCAGGACTTACTTGGACATCAAGTCCCTGGTCCCAGACCAGAATATATCTTTGCCTCTATCTGCAAGATCTACTTGGACATCACATCCCTAGTCCTAGACCAAAATACCCTAGAGGCACATAGGGGCCCTTGCCATATGTTAGAGGCTCTGCCATGGCAACAACCTGCTTGATCCGAGACCAAGAACCCCAGGAAACTACTGGGGGCCCTAGGGTACCTTCTAAGGTCTTACTCTGTCCTAGTCAACTGACTAGGGTGCCATCCTCTTGAGAATGGGTCTCGCAGCTGCACTAACTTTAACAATTTTGATCTATCAAAGTCGACTAGGCAGTTGAGTTAGGGTTTTGGAGGTTATGGTTGATATTTTTGACCTTATCACTTGAGACTTTAGCAACTCTCTCATCTATATAAAAGAGACTAACCTTGTTGTTTCTCTTTGCTAGAAGGTAAGTCTACGAGCAGGAGCTTGAACTTATGAATAAAAAGCTCTCATTGGAGAAACACTTGGTTATTTCTTGAAGTTTATGCATTATGTGAGGACATTGGAGGAAAAAGCTCAACTTCATGTCAATGCTCCACTTTGAGGTATATTTTGCATTGAATTTTATTTCTATTGTTGTAGGTTCCATTTGAAAGTTTAGCATGCATATCAACATTTGATTTCTATGCACTTATTTGGTTCAATAGCAAGGATTTCAAATATATTGCAGGTATATTAAGGATTCTACAATAGATCCCCTCCCTTGAGCTTTAGAGGAGTGACTTAGCTTTCAAGAAGGCTCGATTGAGCTTTCCAATCAATCTTCTTGTTTATCTACAAACACCAGACTTCCTTCCTTTAGACTCCATTCACCCGAATTCTCTATATAACTAAGGCACTAATCAAGACATTCATAAAATACATAGCCACTTCTTTAAATTTCATTTCAAATTAAATTTATGAAATTTTGTTTCTTTTAAGTTTTCTAAGTAACTTAAAACAAAATTATGGTTCATGGCATGTTTATTTCAGCAAGTTATCTTTGTTATATGAGCTAAATCAATAGTTATTTGGCTAATTTTATGAAGCAACCTTAATATTCAAAAATTTACTTCAAGTTTATCTTAGTAATTTACCCTCTTATCATACAAGCAATCTACACTTTCATTGTTGTTAATTACTTTGTTTTACACTTGCAAAATATCACTTAAAATTAGTTTCTAGCAATGTTCCCCCAAGTTTCCGGGACGGGGGGACGTGGGAGTGGGGAAACGCACATTTGGGATGCATGGAGACCACCCCCAAATTTAGGGATATTCGAGGGGGACGTGGGGACGTCTCTAAAATTATAAAAATAAAATAAAATATCAAAAATAATAATTCATTTGATGTATATTAATGATTGTGCAATGTAAATACTAAATATATTGGTTTATTTTCTAAGTAGTACCAAATAGGAATTGTAAAATGTGAAAATAATGGGAAAACATTAAAAAAAAATTCCCAGGGGCATGGTTGGGGAGATAAAGTTTCGCCCAGGAGTCCCCAAGTCCCCGGGACGCAGGAAACGTGGAAACGCGTCCCCGACCCTGCGGGACGCGTCCCCGTGGAACACTGGTTTCTAGCAATCTGATTTTTGTACACTTAATTTCTGATACAAGACTCTTCTTCTATTGGCAATACCAGGTCTAGAACAAGAGCCTTGAGGTGGTTTATGTTATAATTAACTTTCAGATTTTGTGTGCAATCCATTTTTATTAAGCTTTTAACTTATGGCAATTGAATTTTAACTTCTAACATATGGTTTAAACTTATTTCTTGCTATTTAAGTTCATTGCAAATACATAACAGTAATACAGCAAATATCCTTTGGGTTGTATTACATGGATTTCACTTTAACAGGCTACTTAACAATCTAAAACTTAATTTGATTAACTTTTTTGCTTACAATCTCATTCATGTATTGTTAAAAAACCTTAGGATTTAAACAATTCTTCCATAATTAATTTTGCTTATAATAATCATGTCCATTTAGATACATGTTTAAGGATTGGCATGTTTAAAGATTTGTTTTATAGCCGACTGCTTCATGGCTATGTCACATGGTTCGGGTTCGAATTTGAATTTGACAATCTTGAAATTTGGTTGAAATTCAAAAAAAAAATATGAGATTCAAAATGACGTTCGGCATTTAGCTCAACAAATATACATTTTTTCCAAATATAAATATTTTCCCACGTAAATATTTTATAACATTGTAATGATGATGATATAATATGTATATTTAATATATTATATATACACTATATAACCATTGTATTTATTATAACATACGCTTTTACCTTCCCTATATTCAATAATTAAATTTAAAGAGAAACACAAATTACGGAACCCTATCCTATATCCAACAATTATAAATATAATTAAAGATAAATCAAAAAAAAAATTACTTAAAAATAAATCAAACAAAAATTAAAAATTCACAACTTCTCTTGTTTGGTTCCCCCAAATACGGTAGTATGGTCGTTTTACTAATTAAAACAAAGACATAAAAGGCAAATTACAGCAATCAAATAGACGAGATTCCATGATTCCCTGTTCCGCTTGCCACCAACTGGTTTGAAGCTACCACGATTTAGGAATGAGAATGATTTGAAGCGGCAACGATTGTGTCACTGGAGAAATAAACAGCTATGAAACGGCCAAGATTGTGTCACTGGAGAAATAAACAGCTATGAAACATCCAAAAAGGGTAAAAAATAATAAAAAAAGGTTTCGCCCTTCGAACCACAATTCAATTTTAAACTGGCGAATTTCAGGACAGAACCACAACAAATTTGAATTTTCTTTCAGCTTCGCCAAATTTCAAACCTCAAGGTTCAAAATCGGCGAACCCTATGACATAGCGTCATGGTTAAAACTTAAATCTAATTTCATAGTCTTCATATTTGCTTTTACATGCAATAATAAAATAAATGCTTTACTTGATTGATGAAATATATCTGACGAGATATTCACATGTTCTTTGATTTCATGTTATCATTTGGTTTAAGCAAATAAATCATTGTAAGTAATAATAATCTTAGTGAGTTGTGCTTTATCATATTGTGCATGAATTCTTGTTCCTATAACTTAAATGCCACACAACACACTTTACCTCACTAATCTAAATCTACTCACAATCTTACACAAGTAATCTAAGGAATCTTCAAATCAATTAATCAATCAAACAAATCTTAGTAACTTTAAGGAATTGCGCCTTAGTGTAGGATTATCTTTCCTCGCTAAAAGTGAATGGAAACTTTACTTAGGTTACAGTCATAAACTTTCCATAATTGCACTTGGTTGGGGCATGTTAGGAGACTTTGCCTTAGGGCTAGTTTTTGTGGAAACACTCCCCAAGCAATGTAATATCCACCATGAAATGATCAACCTGTTGATTTTTCTGCGCAGCATCGAGAGCCATTCTCTTAGGAGAATGGGGACACCTGGTTCGAGACCATAATGTGGACTCAACCTAGTGTTGAGTGATCATTCTGTTGAATGATGATATCTAGTCCTTGACTATGATATGGACCCAGCTCTACCCTGGGGGGACTGTTGAGTGACCATTCTGTTGAATGGTAGACATCTGGTCTAGGACCATAATGTGGACCAGTCTAGTACTGGTAGACTTAGCTTAGTTCTGCGTAGCCATTCTCTTGGAAAATGGAGGCACTTGGTCTGTTACCAAGTATTTGACCTAGGGTCAAATTATGGCACTTGGTCTGTTACCAAGTATTTGACCTAGGGTCAAATTATGGCACTTGGTCTGTTACCAGGAAGCGCTATAAGCCCTAGACTGGGTCTAGGCATGTGTTACACTCTGAACCTTGATTAATGGGCTTTGCGTTCTTCTCCAAGGCTTAGCTACCCTTGGTTAAGATACTCTAGTACCTGATCTTGGTGTCACACGTAGTGTGAGATAAAGGCATTAGTAACTCTCTTCGTTTATGATGATGTACTTTGAATGGACATAAAAGACCACAGGTGATGACCACAGGGGCACTTGAAGAAGGCTAAAAGCAAAAGTCAAAAATACATAAGGAGTTTTGGACCACAGGTAAAAGTCAAAAATACATAAGGACTTTGGTAAAAGTCAAAAATACATAAAGGACTTTTGGACCACAGAAAGGCTAAGGGTAAAAGTGAAAATTAGAAAAGAATAAAATAATATTATTTTGTTCTTTCTAATTTTGGTCCACTTACAGGTGACTCAAGGATATAAAAGATCAATCATATTTATTATTACACACACACTTGTTCTCACGAATACAGCTGCTCAAGTTTGAAGAAGAAGATTTTTGTGATTGCCCTAGCATGGATGAACCTAGCTAGGGCATCATCATCCATTGAAGGAAAATCCTAAGCTAGGGTTTCTACTATTTTCTGTCATAAGGGTTTTTACCAAACCCTCATCTTCAGTAGCAAACTTCTTCTCTCATTAGGCAGTCTCCTTTCCAATTTCGGGCAACGTCTCACGTTCTGGGCAACTCCTATTTAGGGCAAGCCACAAAAGGGCACCGCCCTTCTCAACACCCTTCGACAACCTACTACAAGCATATCCGTGAGGGTTTGGCCCACGGCCAACCCTCGGGAAGCCAAAGGGCAGACCCATGAGGGATGTCATGGCCACACAGGCCCTCGAGGCATCCTATAAGCAAACACGTGAGGGTCCTGTAGCAGCCCGGGTCTGCACAGGCCCCAGGGAAGCCCGCGGGCCAGCCTGTAAGGCCACAGGACAGGATGCAGGCAGCAGCAAAGCTGCCACAAGGCAGCCGAGAAGAGAAACAGACCACTGGGCAAGTAAACGAGCAGCGAGCAACAGATCCGTACGGACGGGCAACGGGCAACAGATCCGTACGGACGGACAGCAGTCTGATAGGTACAGATCAAATCCGGGTAGTTGACAGTCTTTCCGAGCAGTCTATTGGGCAGGAGAGAGAAAAGGGCTATAAGCCCTAATTGGGCATTCTTGTATGCAATTGGAAAATTGATCTTCTGGTATTGTGGTTGGCCCTATTGGGGTTTGTGGAACTTTTTGAAGAATTTCAGTCATCTCATTTACGAGATGAGTTACTAATGCTTTTGGGGTTTTTGTCCTTTAAAGGTTTCCCCAGTGAAAATTCTTGTGTCCATTGTGTTGATGTGATTGATGTTATTTTACTGCACTTGTCATTTCTTTAAAGTTAGTCTGCAAAATTTTCAAGTATTTATGCTAATGCTAAAATTCAACATGGTATCAGAGCTTAGCATGTGAAAACAGGGTAAAGGGACATTGTTGTTGTTTTCCTAGACCTTGGGATAAGACTTGCACACTTAACATTTGACTAAGTTGTAGAGATGGTTGTCAATGTTTTCAAACCGAAATAGAAGCTCTATGGTTTAGCCAACTACAACTCCTGGAAGGCCAGGTTAACAGCTATTCTAGAAGAGAATGACTTGGATGACATTGTTTTTAATGTCATTGAAGAGCCAACATCTAATGTTGGCAGGCTTGCTTACAAGAGGAAGCAAGGTAAGGCTAGAAGGATCATCTATGATTATGTCAAAGAGACGATGATGCCCAACATCACAGCTTTGAAGACTGCTAAAGAATGCTTTGATGCTTTGGCCAACCTATATGAAAAGAAGGCTCCCAGTCAGAAGAGAGTCTTGAAGAAGAGGCTACGAACTTTGAAGCTGAACAAGGATGAAAGTGTCGGTTCCTTCTTCACAAAGATTGCACAGGTAAGAGATCAACTCATTGATATTGGTATTATTGTTGATGATGATGACCTCTTGAAAACTGTGGTTGATGGTCTCCCAAGTTGTTGGGAAACCTTCATGGCATCTGTCAGTGGACGTGAGAATCAACCAACCTTTGAAAGGCTTTGGCATGATTGCATAGAAGAAGAGGGAAGGACCTCAGGCAAGGTAGCCAAGGAAGGCAACCTTGCACTTGCAGCAAAGACAAAGAAGTTCAAGAAGTCTTTTCCTCAACAAAAGAAGGGAAAGAAACCTCAAGGTAAGTTCTCTGACATGTCAAAAGTGGAATGTTATAAATGCCACAAGTTTGGACATTTTGCTAAAATCTGCAAGCAAAACAAGAAGAAACCCAAGCGAAGGTTTCAAGCCTCTGCTGCAGAAGCAAATGAAGACGAAGAAGAACCAAAGAAGAAGAATAAAACCAAGGCTAACAAGGATGAAGAACCTAGAAGGGAGTATTACTTGATTTCTGCCCTCACTGGTTCTTTCACAGATTGTGCCACTTCTTGGTTAGTGGACAATGGTGCCTCCACGCACATGACAAGTAACCGTGGAGCTCTCACCAACCACAGAAAGAAGAATTTCACCACACAGGTGGAACTTGGAGATGACTCCACTTACAAGATTGAAGGAGTTGGCTTAACTTCACTTCAACTTGACTCAGGTACAGTTCTTCATATTGATGATATTCTTTATGTTCCTGGTTTAAAGAAGAATATTGTATCTGTTACTAGCTTAGAGGACAAGGGCTACAAAGTCCTCTTCATGGACAAGAAAGTCCTTCTATGGGCAAAGGACGCATATCTAAGCTCAGCAGTACAAATCAGGGTTCGAGAGGGAGGCCCATACAAGGCTTCCAAAGATTCCACTCATGCTTTGGTACATCACACAGTTGATCCATGTGAACTTTGGCATAGAAGGTCTGGACACCTTCACTACATAGCTCTCCCAGGATTGCAGAAGATGGTTACAGGTATGCCAAAAGTATCTCCAAAACATGAAGGAATCTACAAAGGATGTGCTCTAGGTAAGAACACTAAGAAACCCTTTCCCAGAAGTAAGAATAGATATAAAGGCATTTTGGATTTGATTCATTCTGACATTTGTGGGCCTATGTCTTCACCCTCCTTGAGTGGGTGTTTATATTATGTCTTGTTTATTGATGATCACTCTCAGAAGTCATGGATTTACTTCCTCAAGGCCAAGAGTGAAACCTTTGACAGGTTCAAAGAGTTCAAGACATTGATTGAAAATCAGACTAGCAGACACATCTGTATCTTGAGATCAGATAACGGAGGCGAGTATGAATCTAATGAGTTTGATGATTTTTGTCGGGAAGCAAGAATCAAGAAAGAGCTGACAGTACCTTACAACCCTCAGCAAATTGGGGTTGCAGAAAGGAAGAATAGAACGATCTGTGAAGATGTTAAAGCTATGATCATTGATCTAGATCTTCATCTATCTTTGTGGGCTGAAGCTACAGGTACCGCTGTGTATATTCAAAACAAAATCCCTCATGCGATCTTGGGGGAGAAGATTCCAGAAGAAGTATTCACCAAAGAGAAACCTGCAGTTGACCACATTAGGATTTTTGGCACTCCTGTGTACGTCCATGTGCCAAAAGAAAAGAGGGCCAAGCTAGAGCCCTCCGGTAATAAAGGTATATTTGTTGGGTACAGTGATTGCTCGAAGGCTTATCGAGTATATATACTGGGACAAAGGCACAATGAGGTCAACAGAGATGTGATTTTCCATGAGGAAGTTGTGTATCATAAAACACTAGAGCTTTCAACGGAAGATGCAGTTTCTCCACTTAAGTTTCCAGATTCAGAAATTCAGAGTGAGGAAGAGGAATCTGAGGATCAAGTTCTAGATGTACCTGAGGACACAGAAAATCCACCAGAAGAACTACTTGAAGTTCCTTCTTCCAAAAGGAGACCTGCTTGGTACCGAGAGACGATGCAAGAAGGCGACAAGCATAAAGCTCCTCCCGGGACTTTCAAAGAAAGCATAAGACCACAGAAGTACTATGGTCTTCTGAGTCAGCTTATCAGTGCAAAACCTTCATCATATGAAGAAGCAGCAAGTAAACAGGTATGGGTTGATGCCATGGTTGAAGAGTACAGTTCAATCATGAAAAAAGATGTGTGGGAGGTTGTTCCCATACCAACAGGAAAGTCAGTAGTGACTTCCAGATAGCTTTATAAAATCAAGCATGCTGCAGATGGCAGTGTGGAGAAGTATAAAGCCAGATTCGTATCTCATGGCTTCACTCAGAAAGAAGGCATTGACTATGATGAGACAATTTGCTCTTGTTGCCAGGAATACTACCATTAGAACCATCATTTCACTTGCTGCAGTATTCGGATGGAAGTTACATCAGATGGATGTAAAGACGGCTTTCCTCAAAGGTAAGATTGAGGAAGAAGTTTATATTGAACAACCTGAAGGCTTGGTGACTCATGGGAAGAAGACCCATGTATGTAAACTGAAGAAAGCCTTGTATGGACTGAAACAGGCTCCAAGAGTCTAGTATGCCAAGATGGATGGATTTCTCCATAGCTTGGGGTTTTCCAAAAGTACAGTTGATTTTAACTTGAACTTTAAGGTTGTTCATAATCATGTATTGATACTTGTTCTATATGTAGATGACTTGTTTCTTACAGGTGATGAGCAGTTGATAGATCAATGTAAGAGGGAGCTTACCTCTGAATTCGAGATGAAAAATCTCGAATTGATGCATTACTTCCTTGGCTTAGAGGTCTGGCAAAAGCCAAGCGAGATCTTCCTGACAAAAGGAAAGTATGCAGTGGATATCTTGCAAAGATTTGGGATGCAGACTACAAGTCCATGAGCGTACCCATGACTACCAACTTGACAAAGTTGCAGGACTCAGCCACCAGTTCACAGAGTGTGGACTCTACTTTGTACAGACAACTTATTAGATCCCTGATGTATCTTATGCATACGAAACCAGACATCTGGTACACAGTGAATGCACTGAGTCAGTTCACGTCCGATCTGAAGCACATACATTTGGTAGCTGCCAAACATGTACTCAAATATGTGTGAGGTACTATCACTTATGGGATCAGGTATACTTCCAACAGTAGAGTATTGTTATCTGGATATTCAAATTTGGGTTGGCAGTGCAGTTGACCGAAAAAAGTACCTTTGGTTATTGCTTCAGTATGGGATCGACAATGATCTCTTGGTCCAGCAGGAAGCAGGGTTCCATAGCTCAAAGTACAGCTGAGGCAGAGTATATTGTTGCAAGTGATGCCTGCAAGGAAGCAGTTTGGCTCAAAAAACTGGTATCTGATCTGTTCGAGGGAAAGCTTGACTCAACGATCATCCATTGTGATAATCAAAGTTGCATAAAGCTTTCGGAGCACCCAATGTTTCATGATAGATCGAAACACATTGAAATGAGGTATCATTTCATCAAATACCTAGTGCAGAGAGGTGCTCTGAAGTTGCAGTACATTCGTACGGATGAACATATCGCAGATATCTTGACCAAGCCTTTGTCAGCATCAAAGTTCGTGTACTTTCATGACAAGCTTGGTATGGCAGAGAATGCATCTCTCACTGAGAGGGAGTGTTGATTTTTCTAAGTAGCATCGAGAGCCATTCTCTTAGGAGAATGGGGACACCTAGTACGAGACCACGATGTGGACTCAACCTAGTGTTGAGTGATCATTCTGATGAATGATGATATCTAGTCCTTGACTATGATATGGACCCAACTCTGCCCTAGGGGGACTCAACCCTGTGTTGAGTGACCATTCTTTTGAATGGTAGACATCTGGTCCAGGACCACGATGTGGACCAGTCTAGTACTTGTAGACTCAGCTTAGTTCTGAGTAGCCATTCTCTTGGAGAATGGAGACGCTTGGTCTATTACCAAGTAGTTGACCTAGGATCAAATTATGCAGCCCATGGCTGAGGCACCTAGTCTGTTACCAGGAAGGCACTATAAGCCCTAGACTGGGTCTAGGCATGTGTGACACTCTGACCCTTGATTAATAGGCTTTGCGTTCTTCTCCAAGGCTTAGCTACCCTTGGTTACAATACCCTAGTACCTGATCTTGGTGTCACACAGAGTGTGAGATAAAAGCATTAGTAACTCTCTTGGTTTATGATGATATACTTTGAATGGAAATAAAAGACCACAGGTGATGACCACACGGGCACTTAATGAAGGCTAAAAGCAAAAGTCAAAAATACATAAGGACTTTTGGACCACAGGTAAAAGTCAAAAATACATAAGGACTTTGGTAAAAATCAAAAATACATAACAGACTTTTGGACCACAGAAAGGCTAAAGGTAAAAGTGAAAATTAGAAAAGAATAAAATAATATTATTTTGTTCTTTTTAATTTTGGTCCACCTAAAGGTGACTCAAGGATATAAAGAAGATCAATCCAATTCATTATTACACACAAACTTGCTCTCACAGGTACAGCTGCTAAAGATTAAAGAAGAAGATTTTTGTGATTGTGCCCTAGCATGGATGAGTCTAGCTAGGGCATCATCATCCATTGAAGGAAAACCCTAAGCTAAGGTTTCTACTATTTTTCTGTCTTAAGGGTTTTTACCAAACCCTCATCTTCAGCAGCAAACTTCTTCTCTCATCGGGCAGTCTCCTTTCCAATTCTGGGCAGCTTCTCACGTTTCGGGTAGCTCCTTCTATTCCGAGCAGCAGGGTTTGATTTTCGAGCAGCCCTCTTTTTCACAGGTTTTCTGGGTAGGCCACAAAAGGTCACTGCCCCTCTCGGCACCCTCGGGCAACGTGCTACATGCATACTCATGAGGGTTTGGCCCACGGCCAACCCTCGGGCAGCCAAAGGGCAGACCCATGAGGGTTGTCGTGGCCACACAGGCCATCCGAGCAGCCTATAGGCAGACCCGTGAGGGTCCTGTAGCAGCCCGGGTCTGCACAAGCCCTAGGCCAGCCCACGGGCCAGCCAGTAAGGCCACGGGACAGGCTGCAAGCAGCAGCAGATCTGCCACAAGGCAACCGGCCAGAGAAACAGACCACCGGGCAGGTAAACAGGCAGCGGTCAGCAGATCCGTATAGATTGGCAACAATCTAACAGGTACAGATCAGATCCATGCAGTTGACAATATTTTCGGACAGTCTGTTGGGCAAGAGAGAGAAAAAGGGCTACAAGCCTAATTTATGAAAAAGCCCTAATTGGGCATTCTTGTATGTAATTGGAAAATTGATCTTCTGGTATTGTGGTTAACCCTATTGGGGTTTGTGGAACTTTTTGAAGAATTTCAGTCATCTCATTTACGAGTTGAGTTACTAATGCTTTTGGGGTTTTTTTCCTTTAAAGGTCTCCCTAGTGAAAATTCTTGTGTCCATTGTGTTGATGTGATTGATGTTATTTTACTGCACTTGCCATTTGTTTAAAGTTAGTCTGCAAAATTTTTAAGTATTCATGCTAATGCTAAAATTCAACACAACCAAGGTGAATGTTGGAAGCTTCTAGGGAAAGGTATTCTTCCAAAGCATATATCAACCATCCAACTACACCAATGCACAACCAAGGCAATCAAGATTCAAAATATGTGCTCATATACTAGGGCACTCGCAATACATAGTGTATAGTGTATATATAATATATCAATTATACATATTATATCATCATCATCAATATTTTATAAAATATTTATATTTGGAAAAAATGTATATTTGTCAAACTTAATGCTGAATCTCATTTCGAATCTCATAAAAAAATTCAAATTCAAACCGAATTTCAAGATTGTTGAATTCGAATTCGAACCCAAACCATGTGACATAGACACTACATGTCAATTCCTACAGAATACACTTGATTGTGTTTCAAACAATTTTCATCGTTATGATCACCAAATATGCACCACTATCACAACAATGTCATCCTTATTCACCTTCCCTGCAATCCTTAAATCATGTGCCCACTTACACATCGAAAACATGAAACCAATGTCTTCCTAGGTCATTATTTCTCACAAATTTCACGTAGGGCTAATCCCTCTATTACGATGTGTGCTTTATTTTTATTTTTTTCAGCCTTATCCCCCTTCTTAACAAGCATGACTTTTTATATTTCCCCTTTCAAGCATTATGTCGGCATTCACAAGAATCATTATTGTATAATCTACAATTATATATGTGGTAGAATTGTTTGACTCTCAAATTCTATTTTCAATTGTCATCTCCCTCACTAATCTGACAACATCTTCTATTAATGCATTGATTATGGAGTATGGAAGGTTTGTCTTGGCTCCTCGTCGACAACCTCCCATAATTGTCACTTTCTAAAATCAGGCCTTAGTTCATTGCCCTTCAATGATGACTAATGACATTATTTTTGTATTTAAGTAATAATCCCTCCATAGACCATCTTTTTAGTAACTTGCTTGTTTTTTTTAACCATGGGAACAACAACCTCCCAAGAGTATATCCAACAGCCTGCAAGCCAGATATACCAATAACTTGTGACTTAGCAGGGGCCGAGACATATCGAAGCCCACCAGGGTGAGCCTCTATCCCAGGGGTTGCCTACCCTTCGAGCCTTGTCACAACAAGCCAATGAGCAACCCTACCCCCCGTCGATATTGAACTTGTGACCTCCAAGAAGATAACAAATGTTCTTAACCATTAGGCCCACTCAGGTGCTCGTTACTTGTATGTTTCTTTTCCTAATAAGCGCATTTAGATTGAAATTGTACAAATAGACATTGTTGCCTCTCTTGCTTCAAGTTATATATCTCATCTAGAAATTTATTGCCATGACATATATCTTGAACAAATTCACACTCCCAATACTACAACTTTTTCCATTCTAGAAAGGGTGGCATGTTTACTCTTGAGGAATGTTTTCAAAGTTTCTCCCCTACACTTCCGGAATGAGGACTTGAACTTGAAATCCACCTACTATAGATTTGGCCAGCCAAAACTCCCATCCTCACTTTAGCCTACCCCCCCTCTTTACATCATTGCTACCTTACTCTTCCATGCATGGGTTGAGGTTTAATAGGGACAATAAGTCTCTTGGCGAGCTCAATAGATGCTCATTGCTCAAATTTGTCAAAATTTGTCAATATATTCACTATGATCACATCCTCTTTCGCAAGAGTGGTTGTAACTACTTTTGGAGCATTAATATCAATGCAAAACTTTGTAACAACAAACTTCCTACAACTTGTCATGCTAAGACTTCCTCATGTGCTTATGAATCACAACATTATAATATCAAGAAACACTATCAACAAATCAAACGGATGATCAAAGTATGATTCACACAAATTTAAATGATATGTGTGCTTTGTAACCACGTTTGGTATACCCCAATCTTATCTCTACATTTGATGCACGTCCTTCGTCCAAAAGCCATAAAAGAAACAAATTCAATCCTTCACATTCTCACATAGCCAATTGAAATTTCTCTTTGTAACAAAACTACAAGGCTCCTTTGTTGAATTCCACTGTGTGCACATGATTTAAATAAATAGAGTAAAACAAAAAGAAATGACAATAACATTCATGAGAGCACATGAAATGTCACTAAAACTCAATTCACATAGTCAATTCACTACCTTATGTACAAAGATATACACATGATCAACAAAGATGGAACTACGACACAAAATTGATAATGATATTCCCCACACTTGTGATGAGAATTCAATTCAAAATAGTCGGTCTTATTATACACAGAGGTCCTACATACACAATTGTCGAGAAACACAACCATTCACCCAACTAATTAGGACATCCTAATGATCTATTCATTCTATGACACAACTCATGACTCACTCACAAGTAATAAGGTAAATCAAGTATATGTACATGGGACCTTCCCATGTATGAAAAAAAATACCCAAGTAAATTCAAAAACATACCCCAGTTATGAATACGGTGATGTCGATTACAACATGAAAAAATATATTCTTTTAATTATTAAAAATCCCCAATTAAGGTTGGGCTTACAATGGGACCATTAGGAACCCTAAATAAATAAATGTTGCCCCCTCTACCAAAAACAGCCTAATTATATGCACTATTGCATTTTTTATTTGATTATGATCTTGGAAGAGACCAGCAAAAAAGAAGTGTTGAAGCAAGGTATTGTTCGTAGATTTTGTTGCAAGAAATTGATGTCCAAAGGTTCAACATTTAGCATTATTCATTCCTCATTATTTACGTCATTCCACAAGTCTCCACATTTCAATTTCATAATGTTTCAACTTTATAACTTAGTTGTCACACTAGTAGTGAGGGAAGCCATCACTGGCTACAATCTACAAATGCAAGTTAACTCATCGTCGTTATTCAAGGAAAACCATGCCACCTGAAACAACCCACTAGTGGTCCATAAGGCAGCAAATTTCCACTTCCACCAGATGCCTCTAGGTCCTAGGCTATTAACATGTTTCATTACATCTAAAGAAGACAAGCTCTTAGCCAATCATGAGCAATTTTAGGTCTTACTCCAAGACACACACACACACATATATATATATTCCAAGGAGAACCTCATGAAATCCTCCCTCTTCCCAAATGTACGGTGGCTCAACTGTCAATAGCATGAGCAATCAATAACCCATTTGGACTAGAACCAAAGACCACACAGTATACTCTACCTTGAAATAGTGAGTTCGAACCAATTGTGTTAACCCATTAGGTTGTTTAAAAGATATAGATATAGGTAGATATCTCATTGTTGCAGCTCTACATGACTAGAGTTTTCGCTAACCATTGCATCCTCTCTCCATAACATTTTCACTCCCCAAAAAAAAATTGTTCACCTTTGCTCCTCCACTTTATTGTTTGTGTGGGTTCCATGTTTTCTGTGTGGAATATTTTTGCAACTCAACTATCAAGGCCAAATTCTTTTCCTTCAACCATTTCACAATGTTCTCAAGATAGTCATGATTTCATTGTTGAGGTCTTATACTCTATTGCTAAGAGCCTCCTCTAAGCAAAGTTCCCATGGTTCAATTCCGTCCACTTAGTCTGCTCGTGTTAGGTTTTTTCTCTCTTACCATGGCTTCGTCAACCTCAACAGAGGGACCAGATCCTACTATGTCATCCCCTTTTCTAATATTGTAGCTACCCAGTCTAGTAAGCACTCCTTTCTAGAGGAGACACTGGCAAAAACCCTATGATCTCTTCGAAACTAGCATTTGTCCAAGAGGAATTTGATTATTTCAAAGGCCAAGGTTTAAACTACATGTTTAAAAAATTGTGATTGTCTCTAAGGATCTACAAAAATGGGTTTTCAATTCATAGGGTCCTTTCTTAATGAGGTTGTACTTATTCACCCCTAGATAGGGAATTTCAATTTTGGAGTTCATTGATCCTTCAAACAAGGCCCATATTATGGAGGACCCTTGGTTTTAGTGTGGTGTGGACCTTTCTATGAGGCCCTAGCACCCTAGCTTTGATCCACGCTTGGAATCTCTACATGGCATGCCCACCTAGGTCAAGTTGCCTAGTCTCCCTTTGGAGTACATGCATGCCAATTCTTTGGAGGCAAGTAGAAATTCAATAGGGACATTTAAATTCCTCACCTAAATGACAAAATTTCCGATGTTTTCTTGTGCAAGGACTTGGGTGGACGTTATCATGCAAAACGGTCTCCCTCTAGAGCTCATCTCGGATTGCAAAGGGAATCATTGGAATTTGTAGCTTGACTCTAAACAAGTAGCTTTCTGATGTTGGACTTGTTTTGAGCATGGTCATGTTGCAGTTGCATGCCCAAACGTTTCGCTAAAGTCTTCTAAATTCCAATGGGGGAAGAACTCAAAATCCAACCATTTATGGATTGAGACCCCAAAGGAGAGATCCTCCCCCTTATGACCCTTCTACAGGCTGAATAGAGGGAGCTAATCCCAAAGCACCCAAGGAAAGTCACAGAAGCTCCTCTTGATCAGGCCAAATCAGCTGAAGAGATGGAGACCCTCGGTTGAATACATGGAGACCCTCCCAGAGGGGGATTTAGAGGTTGAATATTGTGAGCCTTGGGTTTGCTTTCCAAATATTGAATTTGAAAAATGTGTCTTTATCCATCTTGCAGCTGGTAGTGATCATCCAAATTCAGGTCAAACAACTGTATCTGAATTCTGAAATAATTTAGTTGATCAATGTTGGACTGAAATCAAAATATAAAAGGATAGACTGTGCATCAAATCCAGCTGCATGATTCTTCAGCCAAGAAAGGTAAAATGATGGCTATTTTCTTTTGTAAAGGGACTAGACTTGACCCAGCTTTTTTGGTTTAGTTTCTGTGAGCTTTAGCTTCTCGATAATCTCTAGCTTTTCTGTGGCACCCATTTTTTATATGAATCGTAACAGTTTATCGTTATTTGAAAAAAAACCAGCAAACAGAAAAGTATCTACAGATATATATGATTTGGTATGTGTCATACCCATAACCATAGCTTGGCAACTTATGTAAGTCATCACAAACATTCTATAGACCACATACGTAAGTCATTAAAAGTCAATAGATAAGAAATAACTTAACACAGTGACCAGTTTGGGGCTAACACAACATGGGCATATTTTCTTCATCAAGGTCTGATGCTCAGAGTTAGATGAAACTTGAAATTACTCCACCCATTACCAGTGAGGCACCTAAATTGTTGTCTTCAGAATCAAAAGTAAAAAACAACTATCAAGGCTTGTTGAGATTTGTATCTCGGGATGTCCTTAATGTGCTGATGCCTATCATGAAGGTACATTGACAGTATAGGCATTGATGTAGTGTGTGAGAAACACTCTATCAGTCATTATGGATCCAGTGGTGGAAACATTCAGAGGTTTATGATACTGTTGTCAGTTCCATGCGGGACTTGCATGTATGCCTTTTTAATGCGGAAGTGTAATTGGCATGATGCATGTGCATGAGATTTGCATGTGCACGAGATTTGCATGTGCATGAAAGGAATTAGGGTTTTTGAACCCTAAAAGTCACTGAAAGCTTCTAAAAGAAAGCAAAGGGTAAAAGTCATAACACACATGTGAGATATAGGTGTAGAGCAAAAGGCTAGTGAGGCTGAGCGAATCAGTGCATGAGGAAGGGCGCATTCAAACTCTTAGAGCTTGTGGTCTGACAGGATTCAGACCAGCACATCAAACCATCGACCACATTTTTACTCTCCGAGCCGTGATTGAGGAGGCACGACACTACTCCTCGAAAGTCTACTGCTGCTTTGTAGATTTTCGGAAAGCTTTTGACTCAGTCCCGAGAGAGGATCTACTGCAGCGTCTCATAGATATTGGCATCTCAACGATCCTATTGACGGCTATTATGCGTCTTTACGAGTCTGTTCGAGGTCACCTTCGCATAGCTCAAGGATTATCCGAGTTCATCCGCAGCACTATTGGGGTGAAACAAGGTTGTCCGCTCTCCCCCACCCTGTTTGGAATCTACATTGACGAGTTGGAGACCTTCCTCTGTGAGCATACCCAAGAGACAAATGGGTGCCTCCTCCAACAGGTCCTGATCTTTTCGCTGATGACATTGTACTCCTCTCTTCCTCCCCGGAAAGTATGCAAAGATAGCTTGATGCCCTAGCCCTGTTCTGTGAACTCCAGAAGCTGACTGTGAATCTAAGCAAAACTAAGGTTATGATCTTCAACGGGGTGAAGAAAACCTCAGACTTTCGCTTCTTATTCAAAGGGGAGGAGGTTGAGATCACCAACACTTACACTTATTTAGGAATGCAGTTCTTTGGGCCCTGCTTCAGTCTACGACCAGCTCTCCAGCCTCAAATCAACAAGGGTACGGGTCCGTAGCCCTCCTCGAGAGACAGTGTTTTCGTCACCATTTCCAGTATATCCCATCCAAGATGGATCTACTAAACATCTTGATCCGTCCTACCGTTCTTTATAGATCAGAGATCTGGGGGCCCTCCTTGCTCGAGTCAAATTGGGCATCGGCCGAAAGAGTCCAAATCCTTCTTCTCCAACGTATCATCAGGATGTAAACAGACGGTACCGCAAGACATCATCCTCGCTGAGTTTGGAGCCCAGCCCTTTCACCTCGAGACAGTTTTCAGACCGGTTTCCTTCCTACATCGGATCCGAGGTTTAGCCGACTCAACAAAAGGCCGAGACAGGTACCCTTTTCTAGCTTACTGCTCCGCTCAAACTATAGTGCTTCCCACCCAGGCAGGACCAAATGTTGGCTCACAAGGGTCTCGAGCCTTCTTGCTTCAGTAGGGATCCAGTTAGATCGTCTTCTCCCGTTCCAGTACTCTCTGGATGCCCCTAGGCACCTTCTGCCAACCAGACAAGAGTTAAACAAGATCATCAAAAACGATATCCACAAACAGTTCATCCAGGTTAATTGGATTAATCTTCTAGGAGGACTGCGCCCTAAAATGGCCTTCTATGTTGAGCACTTCCTGGAGTTCAAAGTCGGGCTCATTGTCCGACCCCAGTATACGTTCTGCCACTAGATGCACGCTCTTCGGATCCCTCTTGGACAGTTCAGAGTAGGCTCTCATAGACTCTGGGTTGAGTCCGACCATCAAATTGATAGATCAAAGAGAATCTGCCAACTGTGTCACCTTCAAGAAGTGGAAACCGAGTCACATTTTATCTTCAGGTATCCTGTCTACTATGAGGTCAGAGGACGCTTCTACTGTTTGTTCAAGGGCCTCCAAACTTTAGCCGCTTTCTTCAGGTACACCGATCAGCAATGTCTCACGCTCTATATCCAGGAGGCCCTCAATTTTCGAGCACAACTCCTCCAGCCTCCCACCAGATCAGACACCACACAGCAGATCACGACATTCTTCAGCAGGCTACTTTCTTCCAGAGGCACCAAGGGATCTACTAACCTTGACATCGACCCAATCCTATATCAGTAAGGGTTGGAGGTTCCCGACCCTTGAGATCTTAGCAGCAGCTCTGTACCAGACCCCCCTCCGTGAGGCGCTCAGGACCCTACAGACCCCGTCAACATCGTGCCAGAGGGCGCCCCACACCTACAAGTTTTGAATCAAGGTAGCAGACACTTCTGCAGTTCCCGCAGTTTTCCTTGCTCGGCCTCGGATGTTAGGAGTACCAAACCCTCCTTGATTACTTTGGTTCCTGGATCTTGCCCACCCAAGCTCCTGTGCAGGGTTACAGGGTTAAAACTAGAGCAAGTGTTCTCCCATGCTACAGACTAGCTCGCCCTACAAATTTTTAGTTTTTACTTCTTTCGTCTTTCTATTTCACTTGTATTGCTTATATTGTATTTTCTTTACGAGAGATCAATTGATCCTCCCGCATGCATAACATATCATTGTAACCGACAGTCCCGTTGACCTACTTTGTGGTCATTAGTGGACATTAATAAAATTATCTTATCTTATCTTATCTAGGACAGAGAGGGGGCACATTCCAGGCTGAGTGAGGGCAGTTCATTCTAAGATTGAGGAGGTCACATCATTCTAGTAGTGTGAGAGATCTTCACACTAGACTACTTCAGAGATTGAGCAATCATTAAGGGGGGTCCACCACTAAGACAATGAGGGTGCACTTTTCCAGACATAGGCGCACGTATGAGAGGCAAAGCGCACTTCTTGAAACTAGGAGGGCTGAGAGAAGCAAAGGAGTCTTCCATCAAATTGAGGAGGACACAGTGAGATCTCATTAGTGATTGAGAGACAAAGTTAGAGGGGCGCACTTCTACAGCTGAGGGTGCACTTCTAAGATAGAGGGCACAGTTCTTCATTAGTTAAGCAAAGCAAAGAAGAGGGGCACAGACGAAGCTCTTGTTCAAAGTGAGAGAGGAAGTTACTTCTTCCAAAGATTGGCAGAGGCAATTTATCAGAGATATCAAATAGAGTAGAGCAAAGGGTGCATTCCTCAGAGCAGCAGTTGCAGGTGCATGTAGTGTCAAAGTTTTAGGGTTAGTTCAGATTTTCTTTAAAACATAAATAATATACTTTATTCCATGGAGAGAAATATAAAACAAGATTGAAAACAGTATTGCTCCAATCATTAATCACACATAATTTCCATCTCTTTCAACTTTAACACTCCATTGATCACTGCGTTAAGGTTGGTCCTCGAGATGATTCATCAAAAGCCATGTACAGTAACAAGATGATAAAATAATGTACAGCAGATATCAACATTAAAGAATCATAACCATTATTTGAATCAGCCTTATACTCAAATACTTTATACTTTAGGTTTGATCTTGTCACCGAAGGAGCAAGTCAACTGGGTAAACACATGTCATACCTTGAGAGAGAGAGGGTTAAAGCAAAAGGATACAGACCTCAGAATCTTAGTCAACAGGAAGAGACACTTTAATCAAATACTCGGACTTTAGCAGCACAAACATACCAGTCAAACTTAGTAGAGAAGAGGCGCTTGATTAAACTGGCAGAGTATAGTGACGGTCACACTGCAAGTGACACAGTCACACTGATGAGGGATGCACAGTCACGCGTTGAGTAGGGACACACAGTCTCGCTGAGCAGTGACACACAATCACGTTGTACAAGAAACAAGGTCATGCTGGCAAGGACGCTGAAGCTGAGTCTAAACAGACATGGTCATGCTGAATGGGAACAAACCAATAGGCTGGGCAATGATACAGTCACACTGAGTCGTGACACTCAATCACGTTGAACCATGGCAGACCAACTCTCAAGTGTAAATGATACAACCACACGAGTGTAGTCATGCAAGTGCAGGAGAAAGAGACACAACCAAGCTAGGGTAGAGAACAAGTCGTGCGGGTGCAGAAGGGTCACGGTCGTGCGGGAGCAGCAGGTAAGACATGTTGAGCAGTGACCCGCAATCACGCGAGGTGGAGGATACTGAGCGGAGGTCACGCTACAAGATCCCGCGGGGAGCAGCCACACAAGAACACGTGAAGAGCAGTTACGTTGGAGGAGAGCAGCGGATGAGGAAGACAACGGGCATGCAATGCACCAGTCACGCTAGCGGAGAATAGATACCTAGTCACGCTCACGGAGTAAACACGATCACGTGTAGCAGCAAAGAGATACAATTTCACTTCAATAAATTCAATGAAGAATAGAGCTTTTATAAGTGTCGTGGACTCGTGGCTATAAAAAATAAGTTAACCAAATAAAACCATAAAATAAACGGTTCATAAAATGGTCCAAATCATACCCAAAGGTCCAAAGGTAAAGATAATAAAATGGTCCAAATCATAACCAAAATACACATAATAAGAGTCTTAGGACCAAGTAAGATAAAGGACCATGAGTCAACCAAAGGGGTCACAAGAAGACAACCCACATACCCGCAAGATGAAGGTGAACCATAAAGGTGGACAAACAACTCCTTTTACCTAAAGGACCAACAAGACCAAGGGCTTTAATCTTTTCTCTCCCTCAAGGTACATTGTTTCATATATTTTATCATCACTGTATACAAGGAAGATCCAAACCGAATGCTATGATCCTTTGGTCCTCAATACTGCTCCTAAGGGTCAGGTGCTACTGACATCGTCAAGGGGTGGCCAGTCCCTTGAGAAACAACCTAGCAATAACCGATTAGGAGAGAGGACATCATCTTGGTCAACTTGACCAAGATTCACCTGGTTAACTGACCAGGGGTGCTCCTGCAGGAACTGCTTGGTCCCAGACCAAGAAGTCTCTGCCTCAACTTGCAGAATCGGCTTGGACCTCGTGTCCAAGAAACTGTCTGGTCCCAAACCAAAATACCCTAAACTCTAGAGACATATAGGGGCCTTAACCACATGTTAGGGACTTTGCCATGGCATCAACCTGCTTGATCCCAGACCAAGAACCCCAAAAGACTACTGGGGGCCCTAAGGTACCTTCTAGGGTCTTACTTTGTCCTAGTTAACTGACTAGGGTACCATTCTCCCTGAGAATGGGTCCCGCAGCTCCAAACATCTTGGTAACTGACCAAGTGCCTCCATTCTTAAAGAATGGCTCTCAGCCCCAGGCTGAGCTTCAGTCCCAGACTAAATTAAGTTGATCAACTCCCTGGTCCCTGACCAGATCCTCCATTATCCCAGATAATGGCTCTCGATGCTGCTTTATCTTTAACATGTAGATCTAGGGCTTGTCCCGCCAGGTTTCTCTATTTATATAAATTTATAATTGTATAAACTTTCTATATTTCTCTCTGGCTCAAGATTGAAGAAAGCCCATAGTTGTTAGTTTTCCCCATTAAGTTTCCAGGGTAAATCATTGTGTTAAACTTTGTGTGTGATTGATTTCGAGTTCCGCTGCACATGTTAGACAGTTAATGAGTTTATTGCGTTGCTGCTTATAGATCAGATCTGGGATTTATTTTCTATGCATGTATTTGGGAATCTATTTAAAGTAGTATATCAGAGTAAAGTTCAAGTATATAAAAAATAACAAGGCTCAAGATGCATTCTTAGTACTACATTTTTCACGTAGACAGGCACCTAGGATCATACAATGAGACCCCTTCAGATGCCTAAAGCTACACACTTTCCCAAGAGATGATATCATCCTTATACCACATTGAGCTACCTCATACATTATTATTTTAACTATTGTATTCTTAATATTACAACATTTCACCAACAAAATCCATTGTCCCTTGCAAACTTCTTGTGTTCATTATCACATAGCAGTCCCATTGATTGCTGGTTATTTATAGATATTAATGTACTTTCTTTCTAGTGCAAAGAAAAGAAAACCTGTTTACTTTGTAGTCAGAATACATGCATGAAACAATGCAACCACATATGAGAATATAGCATTTGCTCTTTAACATAATAAACCCAAAAATTTGCTTACTGGAAGCTTTGATTACAAAACTTCAGTAAAAGTCCAATCACATGTTGCCAACATACTTTTCTGTGAAGGATTGTAGGGTAAAATGAACTCACAAATGTAAAATGGCACATTTGGCTGTGCAATCACTTTTTTTAACAGATCCATCAGCATTGAAATGGTTTCCGATGGCTGAAAAGTTGTCTGTATTAGATAATTATCGGGAAATTGCACCTTTATTACTGCCTGTTCAATCCAAGTTGAATGAATAAGCACATCCAATAGGATAAATAATCAATCATTATTCAAAATATGCTCACAATGGCGAACTTATGATGAAACGAAGCAGACTAAATTTAACGAATTCGAAATAATACAGTGCACAGTATACATGCTTATCAAGAAACTTGAAAATGAAAAGAAGAACGAAAAGCACAAAGCACAAATTAGAGGACTTTCAAAACTTAAAAGCACCCAAGAAAGGAATCGTCCAATAAATAAAATCATTCTATATTAAAGGTCAACTGCAAAAAACAATAGAAAGGAAATTTGTGAATTAATTATGACATGCTCATAGATAAATTGAAAGTTACCATTTCCATCATTGTCGGATTATATACACCTCTTTAATATGTTATTTTAATGTCAAGATATCAGACCTTAGTTGTCTTTGATCTGCAAGTAGCCAGTTCTGCATCACGGAGTTTTTTGGTCTTCAAAATGCTTTCTGTTGCCATTGAAGTAATTTAGCCCAGAATGAAAAAGCATATTTGCTTCCCAAAGCGTTCTCTATGTATATAACTGCTTTAGGCAGTGACTGCATTTTCCCATTGCCAGCACCATTTGAAAAGAAACAATAACCATGTCTCCATTATGCATGGTAGCATGTTCACAATTCATCACACAGTAATTTCATTATTTGCATGATATGTTAAATTTGGGGACCTATCAGCCTATGGAACCTTAATTCCAGAAACAATAAACCAACCTAAAATTCACCTTCTTTCTTGCTTGCCAACAGTCGAATATAATCATCTGTAGTAAACTCGTAAAAGTCATCTGGCTCGTCTGTAAAACTCAAATTCCAAAAAAAAGGGTAGAAAGTAATGATGAGACTTGACAGCTACTACAATCGATAAGAAGCAAACCAACATCTAAGACAGGAGCTAAGCTACAAACCTGAAATAGGCTTTGGCTCATCTGAAATTCTAGCAGCTGGATGGACAAAAACATGTACTTCTCGTCCCAGTTCCCTAGCGACTGCCGCAAGCTTAGCCTGAAAACATCATTGACAGAGAAAGACTGTTACTGCTTTAAGTTTTGCTTATTTTAAAATAACACTAGTCAATGAAGCATCAATCAGGAAGAGTAATAATCAGACAAAGAACACAAATATGCTAAGTAAATACAAGCTGGCATAGCTCAAAAAGTGAATAAGAAAATGTGTCTTCAAAAAATGATCTTACAGAAAGCAAGCCAGTAGGAAGATAACAACTGATACAAGGAACCTCAGAATACCATGGAATAAAATCATATAAGTTCATAAGCTATATGGATAGTTGCCATGATGTCCTGTTAGTAACCATTTGATGGTTTGAAAGAATACAAGGCAGAACACTTCCAAATAGCATTTACAACTCTCAAGAAAAATTACATTTACAGAACATATCAAAGCATACATGTGGAACTGTGTAATTCACTGTCTTGCATGCCATTGTTATACTTTGGGGCCTTGCTTTTGTAAATTGACTCATCCTCCAATCTTGAATCCACTGACAGACTCAACTTTATCTGTAACTACTTTACTAACAAATGGTTCACTCTTTTGGTGTTTCACTTTTCTGTATTTGACTATTTTCAGTGTGACAGCTCTCATTCCCTACATATTTGCAAATTAACTTTTAATCAATTGTTCTTAACAGTACAATTTAAATGCACATGCTCAATATCTATGCTGACCCTGAACACTGAAAAATAGCTTGGAGTCTGAATAGAAAAATAGCAAATGGCCATAGTTTCAAAGAAACAACCTTTCCAAGAGATACAAACTCCAAAAAGTTCAGATATATAAATGTCAAACTGCATGATACAAATCAAAACAACCTGAGACAAAAATAAGAGGACCTAGGTTTCAGGTAAATGCAGAATAAGTCATCTGATCATGTTTGGTAAAACTTAAACCAAGGATGAAAAACTAAAGACATTTAGAGAGCTGAGGGTTTGTGATATACATTCCATCATGGATAACAAGTTAAAGTCATTAATTGCATCAATGATTCATGATATATTTCAAGCATCTATATGGAACCGGCTTGTTACAGACATTTAGGTTATTCACATTTGTCAAGGTTTGCCATTGGAATCCAACAGCAACTAGAGATGATTGCTTCAGGTTGAAAGTTTGAATCAAGGAAGAAAGGAAACATCAAATGTTGCATCAAAGGGATACTCACATTTTCAACCAAGCTTGGTAATTAAGGACTCTTGTTATAATTGTATTAGGAGACTGTATATGCATGTTGCTTGTGTTACCTCCCAAACTAGCATGTGTGATTAAAGTCCCTAAGAAGCAAGCTACCCAAGGGGAACCAAGAGGAAAGGAAAATGTCACTACACCAATCCCCTCTGCACTTTTGGTTGGCTCTTCTCCAACCCAAGGGGGGGCCCCCTGAAATAGGATTACTAGAGCAAAAGGCAATGAGTGCAAGTTGAAATAAAGAGTAGCTTTAGCAAAATGTGTGTCTTATGTAGCATATAAAAAATAGGTGATGGGAAGATAAAGGGGATAACTCCAAGGACTAGTGCCAATCCAATCAAGGGAAAAAATGGAGTCGAAGGATCACCAATTAAGACAGCCTTCCTCAATATGTCACCAAGAGGGGAGAATTGCAGCTGTTAACCCAAACCCTACTTGATGGAATGGAAGATGAAGATGGAATGGATCAAATAAAACATCCACTTCCTTTCAAGCTCTTAAGGTGCACCTTTTAAATAAGGATTTATGACTGCACAATCCGAATGAAGGTAAAGATACAACATATAAATTCCATATTAATAAATATGCAAGAAAGGATGAATTAGAGATTATCTTAACACATCTTTCTCCAATGAGATGGTAACACCTTTCCCAATGGCCCAAACAAAAAGCATAGAAATGACAATGTCAAAACACCCAATAAACTTACAACCATGAAACTCCAAGCAAAAGGTAAGAGTGCCACACATGACAAATAAGGGAATCCTTACAACAAAATTTGCTCCAAGACAAAAAATATGAATTAAGCTCAAGAAAGAGGGAACTCCAAAAGTACAACCATGTTTTACAGGGAGGAAGCCTTCTCCTTATATAGCCACAATGAAGCAAGAGAGGCACTGCCCATGTGTTAAAGCCATGCAAGAGAGAAGGCACCAGATGAGGGAGAGAAGGGACGAGTGTGCAAGGTCTATGTGACTGTTCGGTGCCACTTGCTAGAACTAGACAGAACTAGAGGTTCGCCTTTCATAGAAGAGGCCACATGTAGGAGCAAATCATCCCTGAATCAAGGGATTATGTCCCCAAGAGGATGCGCCCCCATAGATTGAGGAATGCCAAACAAGGATACATAAATCAAGGATTTTGTCTCCCAAAACCAGGGGATTATGTCTCAAAGAGGTGTACCCACCATAAATCAACGAATTCCAAACATAAATCCACAAATCAGGGGACATCGTCTCCAAAACACATAAATCAGGGAATTAAGTCCCAGGGATGTGCACCCAGCATAGATTGAGGAGATTTAGGTGTCTAAGTGGAGTGCAACAAACATTTTTTGAGGGGGGTGTTCCACATAGTCAATATAACCCATCAATCTATACTGAACAAAAATTACATCATGATAATCACTCTAGGGTCTCTAAGTGATGTGCAACTGACTATGCTTGTTAGGGTCCGGAATTTGAATGCAAATCATCATAGTCATCTGATGGATTACCCTCATAGAATACAAGGGGTGCCAGCTTGTTTATTAAATCTTTGGTAACATGTGCTTCCATGATTCAATGCTTTGCCCATGTTCACTAAGGTGAAGGTAAAAATATTTAGCTCTCACAAATACTAAAAATAGGTACTTTCCAGTAATTTTGTCCATATACACGTTACTGTGTCATTTAAATACAAGGACCTGAGCCAATATGTAGTTGCCCTGAATCTGAAATGCACTAAAAAATTCTTAATTGCATTAACCTCTTAACTAACTTTCCTGCTTTTGCTGATATTCTACTTGATTTCTTCAATTTCCGCTTACTATAATGTAAGATGTTTTGTAAATTGCAGGCTTTCTGATTCCTGTACTTCTTTGAAATGCCATATATTGTTGTACATCAAAGTCAACACTTTTTCCAGTAATTAACTTTGTTACAATAACATATGACTTTAAGTTGCATCACATCTCAGATGAGTATAATGTTTAATATCGACATCAGATTGAAATTCCATACAAAACCATGTCTAACATAGTATAGGAGGATCCTGGATTATCAATGTGGAACGAAAACACATCATAGCAATATGCCACTATAGTAAGATAGCTTGCAACGAGTGACACTAGAACCAAGTGACAAAGGATGCTATCACATCAATCTGGGGACATAAACCCAAAGCCCACTTCTGGATTGGCAAAGCTTTTGGTGGAATAAATGCCTTATAAGTTATAAACTACTTATTTCTCACAATTGTTAACCATGTGCAATTATTCCCAACAGACACACAATTAGGAGAGTATTGATGTGGAACAAAATCCCACCATAGGCATATACCACTATAGTAATATAGCTTGCATTTACAGGTATCACATAAATAACAGCCACAAGCCAGAGAGGGTCCACAAGGCAGAACACTGAAACCACCAGAAATGTCAGTACTGGAGTAAAGGAGGTGCTATCATATCAACTTGGGCACATAGTACATACACACCAAAGCCAGTTTCTAGACTGGTGACACTTTTGTAGGTAATGCCTCACAAAAGGCAGGTAACAATTAGGAGAGTATTAATGTGAAATGAAATCCCATCATAGGATCCACGAAGTCCTTACAAGTTACGATTACACTGCTTTGAGAACAAATAACAAAAATCCTGCAAGTCTTCAAAGTAAATATCAAGATGAATCCTAGTCTCACACAATGCACAGTAAGTTTAACTTAGGGCATCACAGTAAGAGGTAAAATGCTTCTGCAAAAGAGAATAGGGAAATTGTCTGTATAAGTATTTTTTTTTAAGTATTCACCCAAGCACAAGAGCAAGGAATTTCAAGTTCCCATGAATTAATGCCAGCCCATGCATTTTGGGGTTAATTCATGCCACCATTCAGAGGACCCTATTGTTGAACATAACCAAACCCAAAAATATTTAAAACCAAGTTTGTAGAAACCAATCCCCTCTAGCACCTCAAATAGATTTGCACCCACATCTACTATTCTTCTCTTTTTGGCACTTCCATTCTCAGCACAGACCTGCAAAGAAAACATGTGGAGCATTGAATTGCTGTGTACCTAATTATTCCGTTCATTTTCATTTTGAATATGAATTAAAGCAGTGAATCCATGCAATGGAAAACAACTATATGCACTCAATATGTCAGACAATATTGAGATGAAATATAATCATTCAATCCAACCTATGGTTTCTGGCCTAGTTAGCATTGCTCAAGAAGCCTAATCATAAATCCAACTTACAAGTCATGATATCCAGAATTAATCAACCATGAGACAATGAGATAAACCAATCTAGAAGTCAACATCGCACAAAATTAAATATAGACTGAAATAATGGCAGTAACTGTAGAAATTCAACTCAAGGATTCATCTGATTTGAAGACTTAAGATAAACTTGGTACTTTGACCTGAAGTACATTCCGAAAAATCCTAGACCGAACATAAGCTGAGACTTGAAAATCATGTGTTTCTAATCATATTATCTCAATTAGGCACACATACCCTGTTCTCAATGGATTAAGCCACTGCTCTCCAAATCAACTCTCAAGAGCACTCAAGGAATAAACAAATGAAACAAGAGGAAATCATTGGAAAGACTATACACATTGGGAACAGATTAGATTCAAGCTACATTCTTTCACATCAACCAATGTTGAACTTACAGTAGATACTTCAGCTCAAAGTTCAAACAAACCATACATCTTTACAAGTATTCCACTTTATTCGGTCACTTTGATTTCCTGGACCATTTGGCCAAGACCTATAACCTCAAACAAACACTCTTCAGGGACCATGTCTAATGTAACCACTACCACATGCATGTTCCCATTTTATATCCTTGAAGAAGGATTACTGGAAGGAAATTTAGAATGATGGAAAATCAACTAATATAACTTACAGGGTAGTGGGAAGGGATTTCTAGATGTCCTCGACATGTTTCAAACATATTTCATTGTTAACGCGCATATGACAGATGCTGTCACACCTCCTCAACTAAGACATGTGACTTTTTGGACTAAAATATCATCAAGCTCCAACTTAGCATGAACACATATTTTATCTTATGCTAACTATATGTGACCATCATAACATTTAGAAGTTAAGGTTGGTAGTTAGATCTGTAAACCAACCTAGGGTGCTATATAATAATGCAATGACAGGTGAGTAACATGAAAGAGTGATAAATATAATGTATGTAGCCTACCTTGACCTCCCCATCATGTACTTGCTGCAGAATTAGAATGAAATATTTAGTGACATTTATAACTCTCTCCACATTAAGTGTTTGTGTGTTTTTGTTACACCGGTATAAAATGTTAAAACCCTACATCGTACCAGAGCATCATACCTGTTCCAGATCCTGTGAAGAATAGAGGCTGGTTATGGAGGATTTGCATGTGACCGCTATGACTGACAAGGGAGAAGCAGAATTTATGGCATGCAAAGAAATTAAGAGGCCAAATTTATTAAATCTAATTGATAAATTGAAAGGGTTTTTAAAATATTTCGAAAGTTCATACCTGGTTATCAAATTGTATAAGGTTGAAGGATTAGGAAATAAAGAAAGGAGAAGGACTTATCTAAAACAAACCAACCAGATGGAGAGAACTCAAACAAATCTGATGATGAATGAACCTACGAGAAATTTGAAGCACAGAAAAAGCATGAAGAACAGCACAATTCAGAAATCCAATGCCCATGCAGGACAGGAATCTGATGCCCAATGCAGACAAGCAGAAAATAAACAAAGCTGAAAGCAGACATGCCTAACAGAAGAAATTCATAAGGCACATATGCCTAACAGAAGAAATTCAAAAGGCAGAAAGTGCAAAATAGTTAGCAGGAGACCATCGATTAAGTATGAACTCATACTGGCAGAAAATAGACTGTAGCAGACCATTGATCCACAACCTCACACTCCACAGAGAACAGACTGACCGGCATGTGAGCTGGAAACCCATCAGTTAAAGAACAGAATACAATCTTTTTCAGTGGAAAAATCCTACATAGAAAGATCCACGTGACAGATAGAGCATGTGTAGGAGAGTAGAAGATAGATCCATAATTATGTTCTTCCTCAAAAATACAGCAGCCACTTTTTCTCAGACAGTAAGTTGTATTCCTGTAAGTGACAAGCTGAGATCATCAGGAGTATACTATTGTAATGGCTTCAAGCCCTTTTGCCTTGGAGAATCTACAATCCTCGAAATAAAGGGAAGTTGCCCAGGAGTTTGCCACGAGACAGATATATATATATATATGTGTCTATGTATTTTGTGAATCCTAAGTTAGGTGTAAATTAATTTAAATTAGCATAATATGGTTTAGCATCATATATATATATATATGAAATGCATTATATGTTATAAAGTGTGTGCAAGCGTTAGGTAATTTCCTAATCTTCAATAATTTATTACCATAAGTAGTGAACGATGATAATCCTAATCTCAAGGCAACGGTCTAGTAATTTCCATTGCGGCAACATTTTGATTTCTCTTCGGGTGAGGCATATTTGGCAGTGATTTCAAAGAATGTGTTTAACTATTGCAATAAACCTTACGCCTCGAACAATAAACCATAAATTTGAAAAATGCATTCCTTCAATTCAAAGAATTAAAGGTTTCAGAAAATTCCCCTTTAAAAGAATGAAATTACAAGTGAATTTAAGTATCATATTAATGGAAATGAGATTAAGCCGAATATAAAGAATAAATTTCAACAAATTAGTTCTCCATCTCTTGAAATTAAGCAAATTTTAAACTTCATAGAGGAAAGTAGCCAAACAAGATGGCGTAGTGTATAGGTACACAAGATGTCCTCCACCTTAAATAAGCATTGTCACCAAAGCCATTTCTAAATCTATTTCTAATCACTTATTCAATGCTTACATAATAAAAGTAGGCTTGTTTATACAAAAATGGCCTTTATTAACATGTTGGGTCATTACTAGGCTATGGAACCCAACAATTAACAAATGCAATAAGTACATGCACTGCATCCATAAGTCTTATTTTCACTGCTTGTGTTATGAAAACAACATGCCCTTCCTTCCTAAAATGCTTTGAGCTCAATGCAAAAGGAAGTAGGTAAAATTGCAACTGGCACTCAAAGTCATATTGCCATAGCCGCACTAATAAGATGGAGTCATATAAAACATGCAACTAATTTAGTACCATTGCACTCACTCCCTTTTTAGTGCATATATCCTCAAAGCTGGAAATAATTGGTGACTTCCAAGTTCCAAATGAGATCGTGTGACTTGTGGATGCCTTGTCACCATATTGATCTTTTTTGTTTCTTTCTAGTGTAGCTAATGCCACTGCGACAAGATCTATGACAAGAGACTCCTCTTGGACAACATCTTATGTAATGTTTATTTTCTCTTCATCAGGTTCAATGATTGCATTGGAAGTCGACGATGTAGTGCACAAACCCTGATATTGGAACCCCTACACAAACCCCACACAAATTCAAAATCATACTAAAACTATAAGCAACTTTTTGGATTTTTGTGCACCATCCACTCCGTAAGTTGCCCGAAGAGTAATCTATACAATAAGCATTAAGCAGTGATCTACAAGAGTTAGGGGTTTGGGGATCTAGGTTTGTGTCCATTAGTTAGTGAAGACAAAAGGAGATCAATAGGGGACTATCTGCCCACAGAGATCAATGATTTCTGTAACAGGAAACCACTGGAGTACCTCAAAAATTGTAACAAAGAGCACAATCTATAGCCCAACTGGTATAGCTCTAGAGTTGCACTTCTCATTCTGGATATCCTATGGCTACAACAAATGGAACCCCTTGAAACCAAGAACAACAAGCTCTATTCATAGATGCATATTCTCCCTACTAAAGTTTTTGTGGTGGAAGAAGGGAATTCCACCCCCCAAACGGCGCCTTACGTGGCAAAATTCTCAACCTTAAATGTAGATAAGAAGAGATCTAATCCCAACATGCCACCTTTAAACAAAAATCATGGGCACAAGGGGTCAATGGGAAGGATAATGTCCCTCCCCTTGTAGCATTTGAAGAAGTTGTGCAAGCTAAACTTGTGGAGGAATGGGAACTAAACCTTAAGGTGAGGGCTCTCCCCTTGCCTCATCCATCTCCAAGGCCTATAGAGGTTGGGACCATGTTTTTTCGAGATACCCTTGGCCTTCCTAATGTGTCCCTTGATAAAGCTTAGCTTGGCTATGACTCTACTCTCTTCCTTCGGTTCAAGACTATTACTTATTGACTTCAAGCTCTTCAAGCTAGCCAAAAGTTGTTCTCTCTTCCCAACGAGATCTTCCTAGACAAAGATCTCACCAAATCATAGGTTACAGAGCTCAAACACTCCAAAGTTGTTTATTAAGGCACAACAGGCAAGGAAATAGGCAGTCATTAGGAACCTCATAGCAGTCATTTGGGACTCCTCTCCCCCCAATTGGGCACCCTGATCTGGGGCTTCCAAATGACGAGCCCGTTTAGAGAGGTTATAGAGTGAAAGCATCTCAATCAGCGGATGGAATGAGAATGAATCTTTCTTATGATCGCTAGGCCTCTCATGTACGACGCTCTTAAATCGTTGGACATCCTCTTCATTACAGAGACTCATGCAGGCCTTGTTCGACGTCTCCTAGACATTGCAAGTTACCATTAGTTTTCAATTTGTAGACAAGAGACGAGGAGCTCGAGTAATGTCAAAGGTTCAGGTGGAGTTGCTTGTTTGATTCGGGACTCCCACTAGAGCAAGGTTTCTTTCATGGTGGCATTTGAGTTTGTCAGGTTTATGTTGGCTCATGTTAGAGGCATAGCTCCCCTCCCCAGGGATATTTACATTTCTATTTGTTACTTCCCCCAGCCTCTTCGACGCTCGCTGTCCATAATGGTCTCAACATAGACCCCTTTGTAGACTTGTATACTGACATTACCTAGTCCTCAACAGTTTAGGGAGGTCATCCTCCTAAGTGACCTCAACGATCGTACCAGAGCTCTCTAGATCCCTCTCCATGACCAATTAGATGGCATGTTTTGCACCCAAGGAATAGATCCAAAGTCAATAGGGTTTCACTGGATGCTCAATGACGCTTTGGGAGCTACTATAGCTTATGGTCAATACCTTTTGCAGTTGGCGGAATCTCAAGATCTATTGATCTTAATAAGCTACCTTGTTCCACAGACTCTCACTTCTTCACTTGTCGACCTCATAGCAGAGGAGTGAGTGTAATTGACTATGTCCTCTCTAGCTAGTTCGTACTCCCCTTTATTCATCACCTCTCAATTTTCCCCCACTCCCCCTTGCCAACCATGCTCTTCTCTCTCTCTCTAGGCTGACACCCTCCTCGGGACCACCTCATACTACTATCCTTTTTGACAAGGGGGATCTGGACACATTCTCTTCTCACCTTTGTCAAATACTCCCCCCAAGTTCCATTCCCTTAACTTGATTCAGCCTCTTCCAAGTATGCCCACCTCTTGTCTACCATCCAAGAAGCAGCCTTAGAATACCCTCATTCCACCCAACCCATTGCCACCACCCCAAAACCCAACTCATGCCCTATGAACTAGTGGTATGACGAGGAGTGCAAGGTTGTTCACCACCAGCTTTGGCATGCATTCACCCATGTTCGCCCCTCCTACCCAACCTTAAAGCTTCCTATCACTGCCTCCTACACCGCAAGAAATGCCTCTTCGTATCTTAGAAGAGATAAAGACTTATGTGCTTCCCTCATCGACTCTCCCAAAACCTTTGGCATACCCTCTTCCCTTGCCACTCCCCCCTCCCAACTGATCTTAACCTCGTATCCATGTATTCTCATACCTCCAATATTTATGATGCCCCTAGGCAACCCCAGATTCAGGTTACTTCCTCGCCCCCTTCATGCTACTTATTCTATTTCTCACACTAGGATATTAGAGAGGTTGTTTGGATAATGAACACGAGTAAAGCAACGAATGAGGAGGGTTTCCAAGCAGAGTTTTTCAAGCACGATCTTCCTACTCTAGATAATTACTTGGTTGATCTCTTCGACCATGTGGTCCATACATGTTTACCAACGACTTGGTCATATTACGCCATGCACTCGATACATAAATAAGGTTCCATCTCATAACCCAACAATTATCAAACGATCATGGTGGACCACACATTCTCAAAACTCAAGCTACAATCCTTCATATAAAGCTTTCTAAATAGCTTGAGAGGAGACATGTTAGAGCTAGAGCGTAGTTAGGCTTTCAACCCACCCATCAGACCACTATCCACATCTTTACCCTCCAGGCCATCATTGAAGTGCAACATCACTCTTCGAAAGTCTATTGTTGCTTTGTAGATTTTCAAAAAGCTTTTGATTCTATCCCTCAAGAGGCCCTATAGCAAAGGCTCATAGATATTGGCATCTCCAAGACCCTATTGACTACCATCATGTACCTATATAAGTGAGTCCTTGGTGGTCTCCGCACGGCTCATAGGGTATCAAATTTCAGTTGAAATACCAATGGGATTAAGTAAGGATGCCCCCTATTCCCCACATTGTTTGGGATCTATATTGATGAGTTGGACGCCTTCCTCCACGAGCATATCTAGAACAAGGATGGGTGTCTCCTCCACCAGGTGATGATATCTATCCTCCTTTTTGCTAACGATGTGGTCCTCCTAACCTCATGTCCAGATTGGTTGCAAAGACAATTGGATGCTTTAGCTCTTTTTTGCAAACTTTGAAAGTTAACAGTCAACCTAGGTAAAACCAAGTTTATGGTCTTCAACGGGACAAAGAAGACTTTATCAGAGCTTCATTTCTTCTTCAAAGGGAAGGGGATATTGAGATCACCAACTTCTACACATACTTAGGAGTTCACTTCTCAAGATTTTGTTTCAATTTGTGACATGCCATTCAACCTCGAGTAAACAAGGGTCGTGTATCCTTATCCCTCCTCGAGAGACAATGCTTCCAACACCACTTTCCGAACATCTCCTCCAAGATGGCCCTCATGGACTACCTTATCCGACCCACTATTCTTTACAACCCAAAGATTTGGAGGCCTTGTTTGCTAGAGTCTGATTGGGACACAATCAAGAGAGTCCAAACTCTTCTCCCCCGATGCATCATTAGGAGCAAATAGACATCTCCTTAGCGCATCATCCTAGCAAAGTTTGGTGCTCAACCCTTCCGACTTGAGACAATGTTTAGTCTAGTCTTTTTTCTGTATCACCTCTAAAGCTCTGCCGACTCGGCCACAGAACAGGACTGATACCTGTACTTGGCCCATTGTTTTTAGAGACTATTGCCTTGTTTATCCCTCTGGGTCGTGTTCAAGGTTGGCTTGCAAGAGTCTCAGCTCTCTTAGAGTCCATGGACATTCAGATGGACTAACTGCCTCTTTTCAAATATTCTTTAGATGCACCTTGGCACCTCCTACCTATTAAACAGGAATTGAACAAGATCATCAAAGATGGCATTTATAGGTAGTTTATCTAGATCACTTGGGTTAACCCTTGGGGCAAGTTATGTCCTAAGATGGCCTTCTATGATGAGCACTTCTTGGAGATGGGAGACAGACTCATTATTTAACTAAAGTATACCCTTTGCTGTTGGTTACATGTTCTTCACATTCCCCTCGTCCAATTCAAAGTAGGTTCTCATAGACTTCAAGTAGAGACGAACCACCAAATGGACCATTCAAACAGGATCTACTAGTTGTGCCATCTTTAAGAGGTCGTGATAGAGTAGCACTTCATGTTCCATTGTCCCATCTACAACATTAGA